>QRFJ01007659.1:0-93112 GCA_006176705.1 Cocos nucifera
TGTGCCAGTTAGTGCTTACACGAGAGATTTTCAAAGCAATAGAGTCGAAGGTTGAGTCGGGGTATCGTGGTATGGTTGTGGAGGATCTTCTACGAGTGAGATTTGGATGGCTCGGAGGAATCTTATACTCTATGCATGAGAGTTGGCTCGCGTGAGCTTGGGAGAGATCTATCTCTAGCGTTTCGAAGGGTTAAGGCTGCCTGCGGCAGGAGATCTTATCTCTAGTAGTAGAGGTTAAGATTGAACTCTCGAAAAGATCTTATCTCCAGCAGTCGAGGTTTGAAGGAGATCTTATTCTAGCAGTCGAGGTCAAAGGTTGAGCTCCTCAGGGAAAGATCTTATATATCCAGTAGCCAAGGTAAAAGGTTGAGCTCCTCGGGGGAGATCTTATATCCAGCAGCCGAGGTCGAAAGTTAAGCTCCTCAGGAGAGATCTTATCTCCAGCAGCCGAGGTTGAAGGTTGAGCTCCTTGTGGGAGATCTTATCTCTAGCCAAGATTGAAGCTCGGAGGAGATCTTATCTTCGATCGAGTGGCTTGATCGCTCAGAAGAGATCTTATCTCTAGCCGAGATTGACTTGGGTGCTTGAGAGAGATCTCATCTCTAGTCGAAGTTGAAGCTCGCAGGAGATCTTATCTCTTATAGTCGAGGTTAACTCGATCGCTCGGAAGAGATCTTATCTTTAGTCGAGGTTGACTCGGTCGCTTGGGAGAGATCTTACCTCTGGCCGAGTTTTGAAGCTCGGAGGAGATCTTATCTCCGACAGTAGATGTTGGCTCGATCGCTCGGGAGAGACTTATCTCTGATTGAGGTTTGAGCTCAGGAGAGATCTTATCTCCTATGCGAGATGGCTCGATCGTCGAAAGAGATTTTATCTCTAGTCGAGGTTGACTCAGGCACTCGGAAGAGATCTCATCTCTAGACGAGGTGGACTCGGGCACTCGGAAGAGATCTTACCTCTGGCCAAGATTGAAGCTCGAGGGAGTTCTTATCTCCTGAAGCGAGGTTCGAAGGTTGGCCTCCTCAGGAGAGATCTTATCTCCAGCAGCCGAGGTTAAAGGTTAAGCTCCTCAGGGGAGATCTTATCTTCAGAAGCTGAGGTTAAAGGTCGAACTCCTCGAGAAAGATTTTATCTCCAGCAGTCGAGATTAACTTGATCGCTCGGAGAGATTCTTATCTCTAGCTAAGGTTGACTCGGATGCTCGAAGAGTCTCATCTCTAATCGAGGTGGACTCGGTGCTCGTAAGGGATCTTACCTCTGGTCGAAGTTGAGCTCGGGGGAGATCTTATCTCTAGCCAAAGGTTAAGCTCGAAGATCTTATCTCCTACAGTCGAGTGAAGTTGATGCTCCTCGGGGGGAGATCTTATCTCCGCAAATCGAGGTTAAGGGTTGAGGCTCCTCGGGGAGGAGTCTTATCTTCAGCAGCCGAGGTTAAGGGTGAGCACCTTGGGAGATCTCACTTCCAGTAGCGAGATTAAGGGTGGAGCTCTCAGGGGAGATCTTATTCTCCAGCAGTCGAGTTGAAGTCGAACTTCTCAGAGGAGATCTTATCTCCAGCAGCTATCTCCAGCAGTCGAGGTTAAAGTTGAGCTCCTCGGAGGAGATCTTATCTCCAACAGTTGAGGTTAAGGATTGAGCTCCTCGGAAGAGATCTTATCTCCAACAGTCGAGCTTCAAGGTCGAACTCCTCAGAGGTGATCTTATCTTCAGCAGCCAAGGTTAAAGATGAATATCCTCGGGGAGATCTTATCTCCAGCAGTCGAATTAAAGGTTTGAGCTCCTTGGAGGAGATCTATCTCCAGCAGTCGAGGTTTAGGGTTGAGCCCTTCGAAGGAGATCTTATCTTCAGCAGCCGAGATTAAAGGTCAAATTTCTCGAAGAAGATCTTATCTTTAGTAGTCGAGGTTGAAAGTTGAGCTCCTCGAGGGAGATCTTATCTCCAACAGCCGAGGTTAAGAGTTGAGCTCCTCGAAGGATGATCTTATCTCAGTAATCAGGGTTGAAGGTTGAGCTCCACGGAGGAGATTTTATCTCCAATAGTCGGGTTAAGGGTTGAGCTCCTCGAAGGAGATCTCACTCTTCAGCAGTCGAGTTAAAGGTCAAACTCCTCAAGAAAAGATCTTATCTCCAGCAGTCGAGGTTGAAGATTAAGCTCCTCGGAGGAGATCTTATTTCCAGCAGTCGAGGTTATGGGTTTGAGCTCCTCGGAGAGATCTATCTCCAACAGCCGAGGTTAAGGGTTGAGCTCTTTGGGAAAGATCTTATCTTCAGCAGTCGAGGTTAAAGTTCGAACTCCTCAGGAGATCTTATCTCTAGCATCCAAGTTGGAAGGTTGAGCTCCTCGAGGAATCTTATCTCCAGCAACCAAGATTAAAGTTGAGCTCTCGAGGAAGATTCATCGCAGCAGTCGAGGTTAAAGGTGGAACTCCTCGGAGAAGATTTATCTCCAACCACCGAGGTTGAAGGTTGAGCTCCTCGGGGGAGATCTTATCTCCAGCAGTCAAGGCTCAGGGTTGAGCTTCTTAGGGGAGATCTTATCTTCAGCAGCTAAGGTTAAAGGTCGACCTTCTCGAAAGAGATCTTATCTCCAGCAGTCGAGGTTGAAGGTTAAGCTCCTCAGAGGAGATCTTATCTCCAGCAGCCGAGGTTAAGGATTGAGCTCCTCGGGAGAGATCTTATCTCTAGCAATCGAGATTAAAGGTTGAGCTCCTAAGGAAGATCTTATCTCCGACAGTCGAGGTTAAAGTTGAGCTTCTTGGGGCAGATCTTATCTCTAGTAGTCGAGGTGAAAGGTCGAACTCCTCAGAGAAGATCTTATCTTCTGCAGTTGAGATTAACTCGATCGCTCGGAAGAGATCTTATCTCTAGCTAAGGTTGACTCGGACGCTTGGAAGAGATCTCATCTCTAGCTGAGGCAGACTCGGATGCTCGAAGAGATCTTAACTCTAGCGAGGTTGAAGCTCGAGGACGATCTTATCTCTAGTTGAGGTTGAAGCTCGAAAGAGATCTTATCTCTTGCAGTCGAGGTGAAGGTAAGCTCCTCAGAGGAGATCTTATCTTCAACAGTCGAGGTTAAGGTTGAGAATCCTCGGGGAGATCTCATCTCCAGCAATCGAGGTTAACGGTTGAGCTTCCTCGGGGGAGATCTCATCTCAACAGTCGAGGTTGAGGTTGGGCTCCTCGGAAGAGATCTTATCTCCAGCAGCTGAGGTGAAGGTCGAGGTCCTCAGAGAAGATCTTATCTCAACAGTCGAGGTTAAGGGTCGAGCTCCTCGAAAGAGATCTTATCTCCAGCAGTCGAGGTTGAAGGTCGAACTCTCGGGAGAGATCTTTCTTCAAACCAAGGTTGAAGTCGAACTCTCGGAGGAGATCTTATCTCCAGCAGTCGAGGTTGAAGGTTGAGCCCTCGATGAGATCTTATCTCCAGCAATCGAGGTTAAGGATTAGCTCCTCGGAGGAGATCTTATCTCCAGCAGCCGAGGATGAAGCGTTGAACTCCTCGAAGAGATCTTATCTCCAGTAGTCAAGGTTGAAGGTCGAGCTCTTCAAGAGAGATCTTATCTCCAGCAGCCAAGATTGAAGGTCGAGCTCCTCGGAGGAGATCTTATCTCTAGCAGTCGAGGTTAAGGGTTGAGCTCCTGGGGGAGATCTTATCTTCAGTAACTGAGATTGAAGGTCAACTCCTCGGGAAAGATCTTATCTCCAGCAGTCGAGGTAGAGATTAAGCTCCTCAGGGAGATCTTATCTTCAGCAGTCGAGGTCAAATCGAACTCCTCAGGAGAGATCTTATGTCCAGTAGCCGAGTTTGAAGGTTAGCTCCTCGAGGGAGATCTTATCTCAGCAGCCGAGGTTAATGGTTTAGCTCCTTGGAGAGATCTCATTGTCAGTAGTCGAGGTTAAAGGTCGAACTCCTCGGGTAGATCTTATCTCTAGCAAGCCGAGGTTGAAGGCGAGCTTCTCGGAAGAGATCTTATCTCCAGCGCCGAGGTTAAAGGTTGAGCTCCTCGAGAAGATCTTATGTCCAAGCAGTTGAGGTTCATTGATTGAGCTCCTCGGGGAGATCTTATCTCCAGCAGCTGAGATTAAAGGTGAACTCCTCGGAAGAGATCTTATCTCTAGTAGTCGAGGTTGATGTTGAGCTCCTCGAAGAAAATCTATCTCCAGCGTGCGAGGTTTCAGATCGAGGTTGGGTTGAGCTCCTCGGGGAGATCTTATCTCCAGCAATCGAGGTTAAGAGTTGAGCTCCTCGAAGAAGATCTTATCTCCAGCAGTCGAGGTTAATGGTTGAGCTCCTCGAGAAAGATCTTATCTCCAGCAGCTGAGGTTAAAAGGTCGAACCCCTCAGGGGAGATCTTATCTCTAGCATCCAAGGTTGAAGGTTAAAATCCTCGAGGAAGATCTTATCTTCAGTAGCCAAGGTTAAAGATTGAGCTCCTCAGGAAAGATCTCATCTGTCAGCAGCTGAGGTTAAAGGTCGAACTCCTCAAGGGAGATCTTATCTCCAACAGTCGAGGTTAAAGATTGAGCTTCTCGGAGGAGATCTGATCTCCAGCAGCCGAGGTTCAGGGTTGAGCTCCTTGGGAGAGATCTTATCTCCAGCAGTCGAGGTTAAAGATCGAACTCCTCGGGGGGTGATCTTATCTTCAGTAGCCGAGGTTGAAGGTTGAGCTCCTTGGGGAAGATCCTATCTCCAACAGCCGAGGTTCAGGGTTGAGCTCCTCGGGGGAGATCTTATTTCCAGCAGTCGAGGTTAAAGGTTGAGCTCCTCGGGACAGATCTTATCTCCAATAGCCGAGGTTAAGGATTGAGCTCCTTGGGGGAGATCTTATCTCTGACAGCCGAGGTTAAAGGTTGAGCTCCTCGCGTAATACTTCTGGAGGAGATTCTCCGGGAGTAATCCGCTGGAGAAATCCAACTGAGGAAGAAATCCGGAAGGAGTTTGGCTCCTGGAGGAGTTCGACCGAAGAAAAAGTTCGAAAGAAGTTCGGCTTTTGTAGGCATCCGACTAGGAAAGAAGCTCGGAAGGAGTTCGGCTTCTGTAGACATCCAACTAAAGGAGAAGCTCGGAAGGAGTTCGGCTCCCATAGGCGTCCGACTGAAGGAGTGCGAAGGATGTTTGACTCTCATGGGAGTCCGACTGAAGGAGTATGGAGGAAGTTCGACTTCCGTAGAAGTCTGATTGGAGCTCGGTCGTTGAGAAGTTTGGCTGGTTGACAGGATTCGACTAAGGCTCATCCACTGAAGCTCTTCCGTGACTACCAATAGCATTAGGCTGAGCATCAGACTAGACTTCGATAGGAGCGAGATTTATCTCCAACATGCTCTAATAGTTACCTTAACTAAGCCTATATAAAGGCGGCCATAGGTCAAAGATCTTGAATACAACACAGATCATATCAAGCCTAAGTAAAAGTTCTACTATTGTCCCCTCTCGAGAGTTCTCAATTCTACTTTACTTCTCTGCTAGTTACTTTTCTCCTTGTTTTCTTTCTTTTTGTTTTTGCTACTCTCACCTAAAAGAAGTTTGTCGAATTAGAATTTCATGCGATTCATGCTCATGATTCATGAAGGTTTTGACAAGAGCCAAGTCCATTGTACCTTATAGACAATCTTACCAGATATATACCTGCATAAGAATTAAGAGGGTGAATTTGTTCCTAGAACAATATTCCGACACCCCTCATTCTAATCATGCCTCTATTTTCTTGCATTATTTAGTTTTCAAAAATTATTTCAAGTTATTTATATGATATTTTTATTTCAAATTATTTACAAATACTAACAAGTTTTTCCATGATCATTAATATAATTTTCAATATATTTGTTACAGCCTAGGCTTGAACTTACAATGGCTCAATCAAATGTCATAGTTCACATTGAATAACAAAAAAGGAAATACCATATGGATTTATTAGTATGAGTCTGCCCTCCCCCTAACAACTTAAGCTTTTGAATTGTGAGTTTATGACAAGCGATATTAGAGCCAGCTATAGATGGGCCTATTTTTAGAAGATGAATTGACATAAAAAAAAAAACAAAAAAATAATAAAAAAAGAAGAGGCAAAAGTTTATTTTCTTCTCAAAAAAATTTAAATTATTAATTTTTTTCCTTCAAAATGAGTGCCACCAGCAAGTATTAACTAAAGTAGATAATTGGCAACTAGGACTAAGTAAACGACAATTCCTGTCTAGATCTTGTTAGAGGTGTGCAAATGATTCGATTAATAAAAAATCGAATCAAATCATTAACTAGTTTGATTTTTTATTTAATTTTTTTAAAAAAAATTAATTTTAAATTAAAACCAAACCAAAGTTTTTAAATCGATTTGATTTTCGGTATTTAATTTGATTACTTTTTTTCATTAAAAACCAAAATTTTATTGGTATGCCACAAAGAGCTTGAGATAATTTTATTGAATTATATATATTTTTTAAAATAATTTATTATTAATTTAAATTTAAATAATAATATTAAGTTTAAGTGTAATTCTACAATCTAAATAATAAAATTATTAAAGGACTTAATAAGCACAAACCAAAATCAAAAGTCCTATATAGAAATGTCTAAAATCAAATTACCAAATCAAAATTATTTTGATTTGATTTATTTGATTTTAAACTATTTTAGTTTGATTTTTGATTTTATAAAATAAAAATTTGAAATTTCGTTTTTTCGGAACTTTAGTTCGGTTGAGCCAAAAAAAATTCGAATACAGACCCCTGGATCTTATATTAGTTTAGCCATGTAGCCCGATCTTGGAATTTGGACTAGGGCAGAGGCCGAAGGTTGGCCTAATCGCGTAGGGCTGAGCTATGGCACCATTTCTTCCAATTATTGTCCTAACGTTATTACATAGATCCGAAAGTCTTCGCTCCAACCTGGTCCTGCTTCCACTTGACTGCTCCCAGATCAGTAAATGTGTGTTTATATAAAATTAACAGGATACTTTGACATTTTACCGGCAACCAGAACTAACGTGTAGTTATAAATCACTCTCTAGCGAATTTGTATTAATAGTTTATCTGTTTTTGTAATGAAATACATCTTTCATATGAAAATAGTAATTTAAAGCATTAAATTAAATATATTTGATTTGCACAATTAATATAACAATGTGAGTACATTTCTATTTTTTTTTAAATAAAATATTTGCAAATAGTCCTTTAAATCCTTCATATTTGTACATTATTTTTTTATATTTTTATTCATCCAATAAATTTTGTAGCTCATTACCTATATATCCCTGATATTAACTAGATAAGAATAAAATATTCTACCTTTATTCTTCTAACATTATTAATTCCATGTTTTTAGATGATTTTGCTTATTCTAGCCCTCCGACAAAACTGATGCCTTAACCCATGTACATGCATCATTGCTTTCTTATTAGCCAAGACCTCATTCATTGTAAGTTCAAGAGCATTCCTATCCTTCTACGTATATTCCTAGTTAATCTCAACCAACATTTTGTCAATGGAAGCTAGTGGAAGGCCTGGTTTGTACAAAAGAAGAATTTATAAAAATTATATATATATATATATATATATATATATATATATGTGAGATAGACTAGGCTCTGATCGATTGGAGCTTAATCTATATTTGATTGAATTCCGATCATTTGATCAGTATGCATCTTCGTGCTTGAAAAGGTACATCTGAAAAAAAAGCTCGCATTCAGGCGCTGTGCTAACAAAAAAAACTTCAAATTGGAAAAAAAAATAGATGTCTGCATGAAAAAAAATCATGAAAAAAATGATAAGCACCTATTAGAAACCTGATAGGCACCTATAGGTTTAGAAAAAATAAAAAAGAAGGCGCCTACCGTGCCTGTAGGCATCTATCAAGCACCTTGCTTAAAAAAAAAAAAAAAAAAAAAAAAAAAAAAAAAAAACTGAAAAAAAAAGGGGCTCCAAGCTGAAAGAAAAAAAAATTTTAAAATAAAAAATAGGTGCGGGTGCTTGAAAAAAAAAAAAAAAAAGGAAAAGAAGATGTCTTCTTTTCCTTTTTTTTTTTTTTTTTTCAGACGCTTGCATCTGTAATTTTTTTTCCATTTCAGACGCCTGTGCCTTTTTTTTTAAATTTTTTTCAAATACAGACACCTATTTTTTTTAGATTAAAGGCACATCTTTTAAGACACACTATTGTTTACGTGCTAATCTAACGGTCGGTGATTCGATCGGATATGGACTGAAATCTGATCGATCGGAATCCAGTCCAACTATATATATATAAAAGCAACTTCACATACCAAATCATAGTTTGTGTCCAAAATTTGATAATCAATATTCCATCGCTAACATATTAATCTGGGATGAGAACGAGTTTTCTTATTGACCTAGAAGCTTGATTGGCCCATAGGCAGACTTAGATTGTCGCTTACAAAATTTCTAATGGTATTCTCAAGAAGCAACCGTCAAAGGTCACCGAGGACTTGTTAGAAATCCATTGCACAAATCATAGGCTAAGATATTATATTCTATCATAACCCCCATGCCAAAACTTTGTTTATCATTTTAATAAAAATTAAAGATATATATTACTTTAGGCAACAAAACCTTTTAATCATATTCTCAAATTATCGTAGCCAAAAGCATCTCCACGTCAACACAAGTTTATGTTGGCACTATAGTGACACCAGTTAACCATGATACTGTTGAGATTTATTGACAAGTACCAAGCTAATTAGGATTCTATTTTTAATTAATGATAGATTTTAATGACTTTAGGATTCTATTCCTAGTATTACATTATTTAATTATTTTCTTCTAAAAATTATTAGAATTTATACCTTTAGTGGATCTTTCGTTTATGAGTCAAGATAGGAGTTAAAACTCTCATCCATGTGGTACTCTATTGACAAGTCTCAAGTCAATTAGGATTTCATTTTTAGTTAGTTATTGGTTTTAATGATTTTAGGATTCTATTCCAAGTATTACTTTATATAATTATTGCCTTCTAAAGGTTATTAGTATCTCCTTAATGATGGAACCATGTAGAGAATGGTGCCGAGGGATGTAAGAAGAAAGAGAGAAAAGAGATTATTTATGTATATGAAGACTCTTTCATGAGATACCTTTATAAGGTTTTGGTCTCCATTTTTCTTTAAATAATTTTTTTTTCTCTCCTAATTTTTGTTCTTTCATAATTATTTTCTTCACAATTCTCTACAAATATTTTTTTATTTGATATTTATTTTGGATCTTGGGCTGACATGATCAATCTACTATATACAGTATGTCATTCTATATGGTATTAGAGCTAAGGTCTCAAGATTGATGTCATGTATATTTATGGCTCTATATGATATTAGAGCCATAAGCCTGAAGAGTGGTTGAGAGGTTTGCAGCTTCGATCGGATTTATTCAGAGCATAATTTTTTTTAGAGCAGCAACTTAATTGTTGGTGATTCCTGTGTTCATAGCTCGGTGTAGTTTGAAAAGCTTTCAATAATTTATTTTAAGATGGTGCAAGTATGTGAACTCTTGTTTGATGATTCAAAAGATAAGTCATTAAGGCCGATGCTAATACCTTCTCTATAATAAGTCCATGCATATGATGTCTGACCTTACCAATATCAATATGGTTACTTTTAATACTACCACTTTTCTTTGTAAGTTGAATAACACATATTATCCATATTGAAAGGCTCTTGTTAAGTCTTATTTGATAGATCAAAATTTATGAGATATTTTGGATGAGTTAGAGATGATGCCAATAGATGATATCGCAAGAAGAAATTAGAATCTAAAATTAAGAAAGATAATGTAGATTCTTCAAATTTCAGTTGATAAAGAAAAATTCTCCATATTTAGGATGTAAAAGAGCTGAAGGAAGCATGGGATATTCTTACAGTTATCTACTTAAATTCTGGTAGTGTAAAAAATTACAAACGAAAATTACCTATAGAGTGGATTCTTGTTCCAGGCTTTTCCAAAGTTTTAAAGAAGAACAAAATTAGTTTAAATATTAAAATCTGAAATAGAGAGAGTTTGATCAGTTAGAGATTAGGTCGACTCCTAAAGACTCAGAGCATGATAAGGTTGATCAGCTTAAGGATCAATCAAGTTTAGAAGAGAATCTTGAGTAGGAGAAATTTGATTGGAGTCTCAAGTTTAGAAGAGATCATAATTGAAGAATCCGCTAATTTTGAAATTACTTAAGAATAGTTAAAGAATTCTACAATTGATTCAATTATGAAGATCTGTATTGAAGAATTAAATCATGTGGAAGAGTCCTATGTTGAAGCTATCCATGATTTGGATGTTTTGAAGTAGTCTTGGAGATCAAAAAACAAGAAGATATGCTTGGTAGAGATGATTTTTATTATGCCTTGGTACCGGTTACTTTTGAAATTACTCCAAAGTTTGAACTATTAAAAGACTCTATCTATGAGGAATTGATTTTATGTTCAGAAAAAGCTAATTGTGTGTAGATTCTTAAAGCAACATAAGTGGGGGCATGTGGATATCATCAAATTTTTGTTTCTGATTTTATTTATGTGCAGGTGATTGCCAATGCTTATAGTTATTGCAACCAATAATTTAATGTTCATTGGGATAAGCTAGATGCTGAAAGAAATTTTGACATCATGTATAGAGTCGGTGCCAAAAGAAAGTGCTACAAGACATCATCACCTTCGACGTATATATCGAAGAGAACAAGCCATATTGTTCAAGTCAATAAAGGAGCTCCGTTATTCAATTGTTGGTTTGATAAATTGTTATATATTGTTATTACTGTGATAATGATGGCGATAGCTATGATGATGCTTCATAATATCAACAACTTCAACATTGTTAATATAGACTTTGCAATGAGAGAGATTGTTAAGATTCATTACTAAATCTCAATCTAATTAGGATTCTGTTTTTAGTTAGTTATTAATTTTAATAACTTTAGAATTCTATTTCTAGTATTATT
This sequence comes from Cocos nucifera, assembly GCA_006176705.1. NCBI lineage: Eukaryota > Viridiplantae > Streptophyta > Magnoliopsida > Arecales > Arecaceae > Cocos > Cocos nucifera. The sequence goes on from QRFJ01007659.1 coordinate 10,925, forward strand.
TTATTTAATTATTTTTTTAAAGATTATTAAAATTTGTATCTTAGTGGGTCTTTAGTTTGTCAGTCAAATTTCCATCCAAGTGGTGCTTTATTTAAAAGGAGCTTTAATGTCTCCTTAATAGTGGAACTATGTGAGAATGGTGCCAAGGGGTGAGAGAAGAAAAAGAGAAAAAAGATTATTTATGTGAAGACTCTTTCTTGAGGCACCTTTATAAGATTTTGATATCTTTTTCTTTGAATAAATTATTTTTTTTCTTCTAATTTTTGTTCTTCCATAATAATTTTTTTCATGATTCTTCATAAATATTTTTTTCATGACTTGGGAAGGTAATTGGTCCATATGGAGTAGTAATTTGTTGCTTGTATGATTTAAGATGTCATTCTCGAATTCAGGATCAATGTGTGGTATGCACCATGAAGGACTGGAATGGGCTTTGGCTTCCAACCAAGTGGCTCAAGTTCGAGTCACGAGGGATACCATGGCTTCGATTAAATGCGAGGACTTACATGACCTGCGGTGATTTGTTTCTAATGGCCTAAGCATGGGATCTAGAAGGGGTATCTAGTCCATTGGCCCATAGTGGAGCTGGGTTCATCAATATGATGGGGAGGAGGGTCCCATAACTAAAATTGGCCTCCCGAATCAAACATTCTCCAGCAGGATTTAGGGCCTCATGGTCATGCCCAGAAGAGGTAGCTATACCAGGTCGCCCCCCTCCAAATCCCATTTTGCTTACCAAAAAAAAAGACTGTACAATCCTATACTTACATGCCATGTTTGGCATCCAAAGCAACCCTCTCTTCTGAGAGTTGCAACAGCAATACATCTTTGAGATGGATGAGACGGTGGCTACTTAGAGCTGTATGGCCCTCTATTTAAGATTATATAGCCTTTTTTTTTTTTGATACAAGTGGACATTCACACCAGTCTGATGTAAGAGCAATTCAAAAGATCAAGATGCACAAAATTCTGTAAGATCTGTAGGCAGCCATCATCCTATCTCCACATTCAATCCCTAGAGTACTCTACAATAAATGCCGCTATCCTATCTACTACAGCATTCGCCTCCCGATAGATATACTGAACTTTGACTACAACAGCTTATCGAAGATAGATCTAGACATCTTGGATAAGCAGATGACTCCCAAGTTTTTTGGCTCCTTCCTGAATCCAAGAGATGACAGTAGCAAAGTCACCCTCCAGAAAGATCCTCTCTATACAAAGTTGTTGTCTGGTAAAGATGACACCAGTCCAGGCGGCGTGAAGCTCCATAGTCTAGATTGAAGGCTTAAAAAGAAGGGAGCCACCAACTACCACCAATCTTCCATCAGGATTGCAGATAACGAAGCTAGCTTCGCTCCTCCTATCCCTAACACTGCCATCAAAGTTAATCTTGACAAATCCCGAGGGTGGGGGCTCTCAAGAGATGGATAGAACCTTGCCGATCGCTACCAGGGCAGCCAAGGAGCTCTAGAGACCAGGGATGTTAAGGGGTGGAGTTGCAGTATCAAGTTGGTAGTACTCCTAAGCCAGATAGATAACTCTCTCCAGTACCTGATGAGCAAAGTCACCTCACTATCGAAGACTAGGCTATTTCTAGACAACCAAATCTGGTAAGCAATATAAGCCATGCGCCCACCAACAACGATCATCCTATTTGTCACACTCTAATGAATCAGTCCAAGAAAGGACACCAGCCATGGATCAGTACTCGTCTCCCACAGGTGATCACCTGTCTGTCTTTAAATGACTCTCGCCCTAGGACAGCACAGGACAGCATGCTTTGTAGATTCATCCTCCACCCCACAGACTGGACACAAGATTGGAACCTCCATGCCTCTATCCCTAAAATGTATTTGAGTAGAAAGTCGATTCTAGGCAAGCTTCCAAAGTAAAATTCTCACCCTAGGATGAACAACAACTCTCTAAATCCAAGCAGCATCGATCCTCCTAGGAGCCATCGGTCTGTACATATGAGAGAGGTCCCTCAGGAAACCTTTAGGTAGCAAGAACATCCCAAAATCTTGACAATCTAAGTGTGGTGCATAGGAACCGGGATGGCCAGGATTTGCTTTGCAAGTGGCCCCCTGAAGAATTGAGTGATCTCCTATGCTCTCCAACTGGAACTATCGATAGGGATGAGGTCAGACACCCTCATATGATCCTCCATCTTGTTGCTAATAAGGGTCGACCACTGAAATAAAGAAATACTTGAAATCCAGGCATCCTGAATCACCTCCATCAAGCGGCCATCGCCAATCAAACATCTGATCCGGTCCATAGCAACGAGTTTTCGGGCACAAATCTCCCTCCAAATGAAAGAGCAATCATGGGCAGCTTGAATGAGAGTACCATGGCTCCATCCACCATAGCGGGCCCTCATCATCCTGCTTCATAAATAGTCTGGCTGGATCAAGAATCTGGCCACATGCCTGGCAATCAGAGCCTCCCTCCTTGTCAGTAAGGAGTGGATCCCCAGACCACCATCATGCAAAAACTGGCACACCATCTTCCAGAAGAGCAGATGGATCCGGTGATGATCGATCCTAGAACCCCATAGAAAGTTACGAAACTACCATTCCATCCCTATAATACAAGCAACTAGCACACTCGTATTGGTCAAAAGGTAAACCTAAGTAGAGCTCAGCACTGATCTCACCAGAGTCATCATGTCCATGAAGGAAAGGGCATTAGCCTACCAGCCCTGAAGATATTCCTAGATCTGCTATTCTAAGGATCTGCTGAAGGAAAAACTAATTTTTCTACCACAGAATCGATCTGATCAGATTTGATCTAAAGCAAAAATTTTAAAACTTTTTCTCCTAGATCCAATTACATTTAAGGGTTCTTAGATCTGATTAGATTGATCTCATCAATAAAATAAAAATTAAATTTAAAATAATAATATCTTATGTTACTTGATCAGGTAACCATTTACCCGCTATGATGATCTGATGAATGATCCAAGATTCTAATTGAGTCATGCATGTGCTCGACCTCTATTAAAGTTCACTCGGATTAGATTTGAATGTCCTCTTCTTCTGGATCTGATCTTAAAAGATCAGATCTAGAATTTGATCTGTAGAACCTTCGAACAAAACTTTGATGCAACACGTTCGTCTCTTGATCGGGATCTTCCTGATTTGTCTTTGCACCAATAGCTCTCAATGTTTGATGCCATTTTTGCCCAACTATTTGAGCATGAAGAAAAGGGAGAAGAGCAGAGGAGGGAGGCATGGAGATGGAGAAAGGGGCAGCCTTTGGGCATGGGATAATTGGGATGAGAAACCTTAGGAGCAGAGGTCCTTAAATAGACTCCTGTGCCACCCTGGAGTCCTGCAGCTTAAAGCAACCTTTTTGCTTAAAGCAGGACTCTAGGCATAATCCTATGCCAAACACCAGATCTCAATCTAGTTTTGTCATCCAAAAATCCTATAAAATTGTTGCCAAAAATGGATAAGGATGAGGGCTTGGCACAGGGTTTAAGCTTCTAGAGTTTTTGATCTAATAAAAAATCTTTGACCCAGTCAAATCTAATTTGAATGGGGTGCCTCCATCTTATCCATATGGAGTGCACGGCCAAAGGAGGCGTGCGCCCTTCTCTTCCTCACAAAATACCTGGGGGTGCATGCCCCTAGAAAATCTCTAGGGGGTGCATGCCCCATGTCCCTCAATTCCTGTAAAAGCAGATCTTATCTTGTTTCCATCTGATAGAATTAAGACAAGTCTTGAAATGGTTAGGACAAATTTGACCTAGACAAGCTCCAATCAGATCAGGACAAATCTATACAAGATTTTTGGATGAGCCAAATTTAATTTGACTCAATCGAGACGAACCAGAAAGTCAACAGAAAGAGAAAGTCAGGTCCAATCGTATGCTAGCATGATTTTCTTAAACCTAATTGGATCTAATCTAAATCAATCGAACTGAATTAGCCCAATTGATGACATCCAAATTCAAACTCTTATTTGTGTGATCCAATTAGGTTTAGTTCTATATGGTAATGGGATATGTCACGATCTCTATCATCGATATCATCGAAACACCTTTCGATAGACCAGAACTCTTCTGATTCATCCAATCAGAATCATCGATCATCAAGATAATTCTAATTGATCCTAAAATCCACTAGTGACACCTAGCAGTATGTAGTGACAATCTATTAGAATTCAATATGAATATCTCGGTGCAGCTATCTGTATGATTAGATTCTTCTATCATGAGTTCCGACAAGATCAAGGTCAAGGTGAACTCATCAGACCTAATACCTGTCATATGAATAAATCATTCGATTTGAGTCCAATGTGAAACCCTAATAGAAAACTCTTTTCTATTATTTTACACTACCACAGCCATAGCCTTAAGAACTTGATCTCATGATCATCATAGGACTACTCCTCCTCTATCAAGGTTGATAAATTTTCTATTGGTGTGATCTAATTTCTATAATAAATATGCTATAGCCAACACACACCTCAGAATTTTGAATGGCTAGAAGATCGAGTATGGTATAGTCAAACTATAACACACTCAAGATAAACTGCCAATGCACCTCAAGTCAAAGAATCAGACACACAACTGTAGCATCGAGCTAGTCATCGACGAGAAGGTAGACTTTCTTATGACTGCTCAAGATGGTCATGCTTAGTACTTTTGTTCTCAATAAGTACCTATACTCTTACTCTAATATCCCACACCATAGACTCAAGACTTATCTATATTTTAAGAAAGCAATCACACACCGATCTTCTGAATCAATCATAATTCTCATGATGATCCTATAATCAAAAATAGTTTATAAGTTAATTATGATAATACATGCCTTAAATTTTTAATACTTGAAAATATGCATTATCATGTCCGTTAACTCAAAAAATATATCACAGATACTTTAAATACATAATGTGATAGAAAATAATTTTTTTATTAATTTTAAATTAAAATTATAAAAATACTTTTAGAAAGTATTTTAGAAGTATCGGCCAATCTGACTTTTAAGACACTCATCTAACAAACTTTTACTTGACCTAAAATCAATTAGCTATAAATCTAAGTCCTATCTTCTCAAGATAGGCTTCGATCTTTTGCTAGCTCAACAACTTTATCAGTAGGTCAGCTACATTATCTATAGTGTCGACTCTCTTGATCATGACGTATTTCTTCTCGAGATAATCACGGATAAGGTGATACCGCCGCTCGATGTGCTTGAACTTCTAGTGAGATCTTAGCTCCTTAGCCAGGGCTATGGTGTCATTGTTATCCTAGTATAGAGGGACGATATCTGATGGCATCACTCCGAGCTCTGTGATGAATTTCTTAAATCAGAATGCTTTCTTTGCAACTTTTGAGAAGCTATATATTTTGCTTTCATGGTGGAGTCTGCAATCACCATCTGCTTGGAATTCTTTCAGCTTATAGCACCACCATTGCATAAGAATAGACTACCTGATGTCAATTTTCGAACATTGATATTAGACATAAAGTCTGAGTCTATATACCCTTGGACCTAGAGTTCTCCATTATTAAAGATCAGAAACATATTCTTAGTCCTTCTCAAGTACTTAAGGATATATTTTATAGATGTCCAATACTCCTCGTCTGGATTCGACTGATACTTACTTGTGATACTCACAGCATGGATGATATTAGATCATATACATAGCATGGTGTACATAAGGCTTCCTATTGTTGAAGCATAAGCGATCTTGCTCATGCATTCAATCTCCTCAGGTGTGTTGGGGCACATCTCTTTGAAGAGATGAATACCATATCTGAAGGGTACTGATCCCCTCTTAGAGTTTTTCATGCTGAATCTCTTCAGCATCTTTTCTATATACATCTTTTATAAGAGATCCAGCATCCTTTTCGGTCTATCTCTATAGACCTTAATCTTCAAAATAAAGAATGCTTCTCCTAAGTCTTTTATAGAAAACTCTTTCGACAACCACACTTTGATCGAGGTCAATATGAAAATGTCATTTCTAATTAGGAGGATGCCATCAACGTACAGTACGAAGAAGACAACGGTGCTACTACTGATATTTTTGAAAATGCAAGGCTTCTTCTCATTTTTAGTGAAACTAAACGATTTGATCACATCATTAAAATGAGCATTTCAACTCTGAGATGCTTGCTTTAGTCCATATATGGACCTCTACAGCTTGCAAATCTTGTGATCACCATCACCGAATGTGAAACCAAAGGGCTATTCCATATAGATATCTTTCTCAAGATATCCATTTAGAAATCTCGTTTTCATGTCCATCTACCATATTTCATAATCAAAATAGATTGCAACAGCAAGCAATGTGGATGGATTTAAGCATGGCTATTGGCGAGAAAATATTCTGATAGTCAATTCCTTCACATTAGCTATATCCTTTTGCTACTAACCTAGCCTTGAATGTTTTCATATTTTCATCTGCACCTACCTTTCTCTTGAAAATCCATTTACATCCAATGGATACTATACCATCAGATGGATCTACCAAGATTCAGATTTGGTTTGAGCCCATCGAGTCAATCTCTAATTTCATTGCCTCTAGCTATTTCTCAGACTCGATATCTGATATTGCTTTATCTTAGATTTTGGGATCATCTTCATGAACTCCATTTTTTGTGAGGAATATTTTCTCTACATCCTCTAAAATAGTACCTAAGTATCTTTCAGGAGGATAGAAAATCTTATTTATCCTACAAGATGGAGGTAGTGTGTGGATTGGTTTGGATTGATTGGGTTCCATAGGTTTCTTGACTTATTGCTCTTCGAAGACTTTCTCCTCGAGCCTGATCCATTTTTCGATGCCACCATTTTGAACAAACTATTTTTTAAGAAAATGGCATATCGACTCACAATCACATTATGGTCTTCTGAAAGATAGAAGTAATATCCTAATAATTCTTTATAATATTTGATGAATCGAGCTTTAAGGGACCTTAGCTCTAACTTGTCCGTCTATTATCTCTCGACATGGACTGGACAATCCTAAATTTTGAGATGACTCAAATTTGGCTTCTTACCATGCCATATCTCATACAGTATGGTAAGAATAATTTTAGATGAAATCCTATTCAGTAGGTAAATAGCTATCATTAAACTATGTCCCCTAAAAAACTCAGGAAGGTCTATAAAACTCATCATGGATCAGACCGTATCTAATAGGATCTGATTTCTTCATTCTGAAATTCTGTTGAGTTGAGGTATTTTAGGTAGAGTCCATTATGAGATAATGCCATTATCCTTGAGATAGTACAAAATTTTTTGACTAAGATATTTATCTTCTCAATCTGATCGAAGAACCTCAATGGACTTTTAGATTTGCTTTTTCACTTTATATCTAAATTTTTTGAACTTTTCAAAGGCTTCAGACTAATGTTGCATTAGGTACACATACATGTACCGAGATAGATCATCGATAAAGATGATGAAGTAGATAAAGTTATCTCTAACCAGCACATCGAATAGATACACACTATGTGTACCAGGGCAAGTAGGTCTGTGGCTCTTTTCCCATGTCCTATAAAAGAAAGTTTGGTCATTTTGCCTTGAAGATATGATTTATAAATTGGATATGACTAGAAAGTCAATGAACCTATTAATTTAAATTTTTTTAATTTATTAATCCTATTTTCAACTATATGACCTAGCCTAAGGTGCCATAGATACCTTTCATTGATACTATCCCTAGGTCGTTTGTTCCTATGGCATTTATGTTTTGCTTGACATTAAGAATAGAAACATCTACATGTAACTGATAGAGACTGTTAATTAAGAAATTACTTATAATTTTATTTCTTTCATAAAGAATTATATAGTGGTCCTTAAAGAAACTAATTACATAATTCTTTTATGCTAAACATGTAACAAAAATCAAATTCCTACTTACAGTAGGCACAAAATAACAATCTCTAAGAACTAAAACTAATCCAAATGGTAGTCAAAAAGGATAGATTGCTACAACCATAGCAACAACTCTTACTCCATTTCTGATGCGCAGGATCATCTCACCATCCCTCAGTCTCCTACTCTCCTCAAGATCTTATATAGAAGTGCACAAGTAAGCACTAGAACCAAAGTTAAACATCCAACTGGATGCAGAAAAAACCATAAGGTTAGTCTTAATGATGAGCATACCTTTAAAAAGATCTGCTTCCTTCTTGTTCTTCAAGCTAGCCAAGTATGAAGGATAGTTCTGCTTTCAATGGCCATCAGTGTTGTAGTAAAAATATTTTTCTTTGTCCGTAGCCTTCTTCTTCGATTCTCCCTTACCTTTCTTCTTTCCCTCAACCTTCTACTTCTTCGCAGACTTATTTATCTTTCCAAAAGATTTTCTTTTGGAGAAAGTTCGCTCCATAGTAAGTATTAAGATCTTTGAACCGTTCATAGTTTGCTCAGCAATAACCAGCATATTCATCAACTCAGCCAAGGTGCACTGGAGCTTATTCATATGAAAGTTTATAATGAACTGTCCATACGAATCAGTCAAGGACTACAGGATCACATCAATCTATAGGTCCTTATCCATTATGACATCAAGCTTCTCAAACTCTTCTAGGTTCTTGGTCATCGTCAGACAATGATCTTGGATCGACTGCCTATCATGCATCTGTGCCTTAAAAAGTCTCCTCGAGACTTGATAATGCACTACGCGACTCTGTTCACCAAATAATTTTTATAGATGAGTCAACATTTGGTGAGCCAATATTTGGCAAGCAATCCTAATGTCTTCATGTTGACACTACAACTCATTTGACATTAAGCCCAACACGTAGCACATGACATTGTTATCATCGTCAGACCATTTCTCATGAGATGCTCTCTAATCAGCAATCGAACGGGTTGGCAAAGTAGAAATTTTCTGGTCCAGTACATAAGATAGCTTCTCAAAACTCAAATAATTTTTAAATTTTGGACCTAATCCTTGTAATTGGGTCTGATTAGTCTATGGGTATATAGGATTCAGGCTAGAAGATTTGATGCAGACATTTTTCTACAGAGAGTCAAAGTTTCTAGTTAGATTTATAATTTAACTTAATTAATTTATTTAAAAATTTTATTTTTAAATAAATTTAGACTCTCACTATTTTTTCAAATCTCTATACTCTCTTAGCAGAGATGCGAAAGTCTTCACGATCAATGACTTTTAGTAGATGGTGTGGTCCCACCAACTAGCTTACTACCTCATCTAATAGTTATTGATGATGGATCAGTCAATGGATGAACAACCCTTGTCCAATATTTTTCTAAACATGGTGCACCCTAACTTGATCTCTAATTTTTAAAGCTCGTCATGTCCGAAATATTACTCCAATCCTTAGTTAAGTCAGACCTACCATTTGTACAAACTAGATTTCTGATTGAGATCCTCACCATATCCAAAATATTGAGTTCAACTCATCCTCCAATCTATAGCATCTAATGCCTCATAAATATGGTTCCATCTTCCTATTGCAATTGAACCATTATATCCAGCCGAGAATAATCAATCTTGGGAAGAGCCTGCACATCTATAATGGTGGAAGATCAATGACTTAATATTTACTTAGATTTGATTTGAATCGCTTAGACTTGACTTAGTCATAATGATTATAACTAACTTAGTGGCATGAGTTAGCTCGAATCATTAGCCATCTCAAACCAGAACTGGATCAACCCAAATGGCCAGGTAAGTGAGACCGATAGTAGGGATATGACATTAACTCACCACGTGAATGCATTCAGGTCGAGTAGCTTTCAATTAAAAATTAGCTAGTCATATCTACCAAACTTATCTTAGATACCAAATTATCGAAGCAAAATCGATTGGATTAGCCTATAATCTAAGGCTCGAACCATGAAGCCAAATTAGGTCTTAAAGTTGTCAACCATATATGGCTGTGAGTCGATCTTGACCAAGACTTACAACTATTGGGCTAGTCAAAACTAAGTACTTTTGATCCTACCTAACCAACTCTTTATTCAGTTCGATCAACCGCTTGACCTAATTAAGCTATCCATATCCGAACCCATGTTTTATGAAAATGTCTCAGATCTAAAAATTCATAATTTTTAGATCTAATTGATTTCATAAACTTAACACTTTATTAAGTCCAATGGTTCATAAAATAAAAAATGCATTAAAGATCCTAGAATTTTAGGATCCAAGATTTTGCAAAAAAGTAAGTTTTGATTTTTTATTAAGAATAAAGATGCAGTACCCCACACGCCATAAGAGCGCCCCATCAAATGGAAAGAAAGGGCCTTTAAACCCTTCTTACTCTTATGACCGGATGACCAAGGGGAATGCCTTAATTAAAAATATGAAAACTATGCTATAAAATAGTTTAATCTAACACATATATCTCATATATGATTAAATATCTAAACTACACATGATTTGCATATATCACATATATCAATTTAAAATATATAAATACATATTTCAAATCTGATTACATCTTATATAATATCTAAAAATAAAAACTTAAATGATCACATCATAAAAGTTTCAATCTAGATTATTCACGGCATGGATCTATTAAAACTAGTCTAAACATGCATCATATATATCACATATATGAAATTTAAATGCATCTACTTATTTTAGATTTAATTACATCTCATGCAACATCTGAAATCTAATCTAATCAGATCATAAAAGAAATTAGATCAATCAAACAAAATAGATCTAAAGAACTACAAGATGAACTAGAAAGTCAACAGAAGGAGAAAGTCAGGTCCAATCATGTGCTAGCATAATTTTCTTGAACTTGATTGGATCTAATCTAAATCAATCGAATTGGATTAGCCCAATTAATGACATCTATATCTAAACCTTTGTTTGTATGATCCAGTTAGGTTTAGTTCTGTATGGTAATGGAACATGTCGCAATCTTTATTATAGACATCATCGAAATACCTTTTAATGGACCAAAATTCTTCTGATTCATTCAATTAAAATCATCAATCATCAAGATAATTCTAATTGACTCCAAAATCTATCAGTGATACCTAGCAGTATATGGTGGCAATCCATCAGAATCAAATTCGAACCTCTCGATGTAGCTATCTATGTGATTGAATTTTTCTACCATGAGTCCCGACAGAATTAAGGTCAAGGTGAACTCATCAGATCTAACATCCATCATATGAATAAATCGTTCGATTCGAGTTCGATGTAAAATTCTAATAAAAAAATCTTTTTTATTATTTTACACTGCCATGGCCATAGACTTATAAACTCAATCTCATGATCATCATAGGACTACTTCTCCTCTACCGAGGTTGATAGATCCTCTATTGGTGCGATCCAATTCCTATAATGAATATGCTATAGCCAACATACACTTCAAAATTTTGAATGGCTAGGAGATTAAATTATGATGTAGTCAAACTATAACACCCTCAAGATGAACTACTGATGCACCTTAGATCAAAAAATCAGATATACAACTATAGCATCAAGCTAGTCATCGATGAGAAGATAGATTTTCTTAGGACTGCTCAAGATGGTCATGCTCAGTGTCCTTATTTTCAATAAGTATCTATACTCTCGATCTAGTGTCTTCACACCATAGATTCAAAACTCATCTATCTTAAAAAAGCGATCGTATATTAATCTTTTGGATCAATCACCATCCTCATAATGATCCTATGATCAAGAGCAGTTTATGGGTTAATTATGATAATACATGCATTAAATTTTTAACTCTTAAAAATATGCGTTATCATGCCCATTAATCCTTTTATTAAAAATCATGATAATACATGCATTATGATAATACAGATACTTTAAATATATAATATGATAGAAAATAATTTTTTTATTAATTTTAAGTCAAAATTATAAAAATGTCTATAGAAAATATTTTATAAGTATCGGCCAATCTAGCTTCTAGGGCACTTATCTATCATCTACACCCAACCCACCGTAGTCGATGGCCAATGATCGAAACACTAAGGTAGGTCAACATCTCAGACTGCTCCCGAATCTCCAAAATCTCTCTGATCGCTGATCTAACCTAGAGCTTTGTCCTTAGGCTAAAAGTGATCATAGACTTCTAAATATTGACCAACTACCTCGACGACCGGCAATAGGCCCTAACAATAAAGGCAAAATACATCACGTTCTGAGTTAGAGCATGCCCAATGAGGAGGCAGTCATCTGTATAGAGAAGGTGCAATAGAGAGGGCATCTGGGGTAGGCCAATATAGCTCCAAAACCTGCCCCTGAACCACTACTCTCAATGCCCTAAATAGGACATCAGTGCATAAAATGAACAGATAGGAGGAGAGAGGACAATCTTGATGGAGGCCAATAGAGGAAAGAAAGAATGCCATCGGGGTGCCATTGATGAGGATGACAAAGCTCGAGCCCTCGACGTAGTCTATGGTCCAGTCAATCCATCCCTCCTCGAAGCCCAGCTCTTGAAGCATCCATCGGAGGAAGGCCCAACTCATCCGATCATAAATTCATTCCATATCCAGCTTGATTGCCATGAGGCTATGGTGGTAGGAAGCTCTTTGGAGGTCGTGCATGAACCCCTGGGCAAGCATGATGTTATTGGTAATATCTTGACCTCCGACAAAGGTGCCCTACTCTCGGTTGATCAAACGGGGCATCAGTGGCTTTAGCCATCCAACTAGGATCCTTGCACACATCTTGTAGAGGATAGTACAAAGGCTGATAAGTTTAAAGTGCTCAAGGATCAAGGCATCAGATTGCTTCAAAATGAGGGTAATAAGGGTCCACTTCCATGCCACCGAAACATCCCTAGATTGGAAGGCCACCTGCACCGCCTCCACAACCTCCTTTCGGATGATCGACCAGTATTGATAGAAGAAGAATGGAGGAAAGCCATCAGGCCCTAGAGCCTTAACCTCTCCAAGAGACCAGAAGGCCCCATGCACCTCCTCAGAAGATACCGAGCTGGACAAAATCTCGTTCTCTGATGCAGAGATACAAGCCATCTGCTGGGCACCCAAGGTGGGATAGTCTTCACCCAGCAACCTCGTCCATCGATCCTTGAAGAAATGAAGGATCTCTACATGAATCCCTCCACTATCATCCATGATAGCACCATCACTCCTCCATAACTACTTGATATGGTTGGTAAACCTTCAAATTATGGTGGATTGATGGAAGAATCTAATGTTTCGATCTCCCCCCCGAATCCACTGAATTTTGGACTTCTACCTCCATAAGATCTCCTACTACCTCGGAAGAGAGTGATGTGCGAAAAGCTTACTATGCAGCACCCCTAACTCAGGCTCAAGCAAGCTGCCCTCCTAGTCCTCCTTCAACTGCAACTCCATAATATCTTCCTCAACCTGCTCAATCCGATGGAAGATGTCGTCCACCTCCATGTGGTTCCACTAAGGAGCTGGCATTTGACCAGCTCCAATCGATCAGTCATCCTATACCTTGCATCCCCATGGATCGATATCCTCCATACCTCCCAAACCAAGTTCTAGGATCTCGAATAGCAGATCCAGAACTTCTCGAACTGAAAGGGATCCCTAGGTTGGTCCAAGCCATCCGTCGAGACAAGAATTGGATAGTGGTCCGAGGCGATCCTCGATAGGTGCTATATAGAATACTTGGATAGCACTAGATCCAGTTGGCAGAAGCAAGCGCTCGGTCAATCCTCTCTCAGATCTTAGTAGACTCAAGTTGGTTATTACACTAGGTGAACCTCAGGCCTATAAATCCAAGATTGATCAATCCAATGCTGCTGATGAACTCCCTGGACTCCATGAAGTCCCCTTACTGCCTACCACCTCGCTTCTAATAGAGGCTGACAATGCAGTTGAAGTCTCCAGCCATCAGAAAAGACAAGCCCTACATCAAGAGTCTAGAGATCTCTGCCCAGAGCACCCTCTAATCCCTATGCTCGATGCTCGCATAGACACTAGATAGAAGCTAGGACTGTCCAGACTGGTCTGTGATGACAAGAATCACCTACTGCTCACATCTATCGAAAGCATCAACTCTGATCAAGCCTCATTATCACACCACCAGGATGCATCCCGATAGACCCCGAGACTCCACAACATAGGAGCTTCAGGCCCTAGGGATCCTCCATCTAGCCTAGGCTAGCCCAGTCCCAGAGAGGTGAGTCTCGCTCAATACACAAATATCAAGACCATGCTGTTAATAAATATGCAGGGTTTCATGCATAGATTTTAAATTTTTTTTTCAAAATTAAAGTAGCGGAAGACATAGATTAAATAATTTAATCTATAATATGTATGTAATCAGATTACAAAACCCTATATTAAGAATCTATAACATATCATGATGCAAATATAAATCTAAAATTAAATTAATCATAAGTGGTATTGATCATATCAATACCTAGATCTAGAATAATTCTAGATCTAACCTTAGATCATATCTAGGTTATCAAGAGATCAGATCTCTTTTCTTTGTGTGGGTCAAGAACTCAATGATTGATTTTCATTGTTGCTTTTAGAGTAGCATATGCATCCGATCTCTATAGGTGATCCATACGAGCCTGCGATAAAGATCGAAGGTTCATCGAATGAAGATCCGCTTGAAGTGCTAGCTTCTCACGGATCCCTTCTGATGGTTAATCAAATATATGTTCATTGAATCTCTTGGACACTCCAAGAGATAAAGAACATGAGGAGGAATAAGGGAGGAATCCAATCCTTGGATCTTCCATAAATCAGAAAATGAAATCAAGAAAACATAAATCCTAAGAGAAGATAAGTCTTCTCCTTCAGGACATCAATGATTGATGTCCTAAAAACATCTCTATATTAGGACAAGAGAAGATCTTCTTCTCTAAAATTTGTTCGATGTTTTTAGATCTAATATCTTTGATTTTATCATAAAAAGTTTTTATAAGAAATTAGAAAAGAAGGATTCTCAAAGAAATTCTAAGAGAAGACGTTCTTCTCTTCTTCTTCTCTCATAAGGATATGATCAGACCAAAGATGATCGCTATGCTTCAACTCTTTGAAGCATGGATCCTCATGCCATCTTACTTTCTCTCTCTCAAATTTTTATCATATAAAAATTATAAATAAAATAGAAAAAGAGAAATACAAAAGAAAAAAATAAGAGAAGACAATCTTCTCTTACCTTATCTTCTTCAATATATCAACCTTTGATATCTTAATTGAAGGCTCTTCTCCAAGAATCTTGGCATCCCAAAATTGCCATGCCTTCTCCTCCTTTTTCTCTATTTTTTTTGAATTTTCTAAAATTTATCACGTCCTCCAACAATCTCATAAAAGGCGCCTCAATAATATAATGATGACTAGATCAAACCTAGTCTTTTAAGGACTCCTATGGGACATCCAACTCTTGGATGCCTCTTTCTTGATTTTAGGCTTGAGAACCAGAAAACCAATGCACAAAAACCTAGGGAGAAGGGTAGAGAAAAGGTTGGGTGGCGTGGAAAAAAATCCAAACGAAGGAGGGAAGAAGTTTTGGTCAAAGGGGACTATCAAATAGGAAACTAATCCTAACCACTTTCAAGTTTTGAGCAAATCAAAATAAATTCCTAAACCAATGAGAAGTGGGGCATGGAGACTCTTTCTTAGGCATGGAAATTCACGTAAAACATCAAAAATAAAGGGTATGGGCATGGGCTTTTAGGCATAAGAGAAAGAGAGAGTCCCAGTCCAACTGGGACTCCTCTTGTTTCATTAGGTCAAAATAAGTTTGAACCTAATTTAAATTCTATTTAAATTAGATTAAATGCAATCCAACTAAAGATAATCCTAGTACAACTAAAAGTCTAATTAAATTAGATTAAATTAATATTTAAATATAATTTAAATTTTAAGTCAATTAAGTGCACCCAAGTTCTAGTCAAATAAATAATTATTCTTTCTAATAATTTGCTTATCCAATAAATCAACTAGACTTAATTTAATTAAGTCCAAACTAATTCTAATTGAATCTAATTTAATTAAACTTGATCTCAGTCCAATTACTCAATTAAATTGAGTCAATTAGCAATCAATTGCTAATCGATCCTCCTACAATATTTGCATTATGTCAAACATCAATCGTATTAATGGATTGACTTTAGAATGATTCTCAATCGTCGATTAATCATTTGATCAGGATACAAGCTCTAATGTGTGTGATCCCATAGGTTTGAACCTAAGCAGATAGCACAGAAATTAATTTTCGTACCAATTAAAATTACCATCTAGCAATGATTTTCGACGTCTGGATAGGTCAAATGTATGCAAAGCAACATTCTTAGAACCTTAGCCTATGGTTACCGTATAATTCATCCCTATGACCAATAATATTCAAGACGACTTCGAGTATGCCGTCAAATACTCATACAAGTCATCTCTATTTATCTCAAAATTTTATAAATCTCGTGACACCTTACGAGAATTATCTAGACCTAGGTTTTGCTAAATTAAAACATAATAAGATATTCTCTTCCTGAAGCTAATCAGGAGTGGTCAATGCCATCTTGACTCATACACTGACTTCACAAGTACTTAACTATATCCAAAAAACTTTCAAACCTATATTATAAATACAGACAGTCCGACATCAAAGTACAGTGAGTTGCTTGCAAGTCACCATGGTAATATCAGATCGAAGAAACACTTATATCCATTGGCCTTAGCTAGCTACTCTTGATAGTAGAGTGCTACATTGATCACGTTTAGTGCAGATATACTCCTACATTTCATCTGAATGCCATACTAGTATCTTCACACCACTTGATTATGAGGATAACCAATGCATATGGCATAAGTGATCTACACTCAATAAGTTATCATTCTTATTTATAACTTATCATTTGATTGTGAATAATTTAAAAACCATTCGATAAATCCTCCTTTATCGATTGATTGTGGTTCTAAGAACTTCATCATAATTTAGGAGTTCATTTAAGAAAGATAGAATTTTTATGATGAATCAGCCAAATAACTATTATTATTAGATAATTCATATACTAATTTCAATCATCTACCACTTAGATGATTGGCTTTAGAACATATTTTTCAACAACTCTCACTTGGACTAAAGCTAATCAGAACGATATCAAATATCCTATCTTCCACTTGAGTTTGTAGAACTTCTTAATTCTGAGGTCTTAGCAAATGGGTCGATCGAGTTCTTCTTTTACATCGATCTTTCAAAAATCGACATCACCCAGATCTAATATCTAAGATGATGGTGATGTAGAATATGCTGGTTCTTCGATTCTTTATCCTGAGCTATGACTCCAGTGCTACAATAAGACTGGACCATTGATGGAGGGTGCCACTCCCAACCAGCTAATGAACCTCAGCAACTACATAGCTTACATGGCAGCATCATATACCATAATGTACTCTACATCACTAACTGAATAGACTAATGTATACTGCTTGAAATCTTTTCAGTAGATTGCTCCTACAATTAAGATATGATCCAATATTCTCTTATTATCATCTTATTTTGATTAAAATTAAAACATCCACATATTTTAAGTCAGTACTTCCATATTTGAGTCATTGAACCTTAGTATTTTTTAAATACTTAAGGATTGTCTATATAATCTTTCAGTGGCTCTCACTTGGATCAGACTGGTATCTGCTCACTACCTCTAATGAGTATACCATGTCTAATCTCATACATAGAGAATAAGATGACAGCTAAACCTTTATTTCTTGCAATGCTGGAATGCCATTTCTAATTAAGAGAATTTCTTCCTCAAACAATACAAAAAATAATACTATAAAATATTTTGTCCAATTACAAATACAGGATTTGTCTTTGTTCATAACAAAGACATACATTCAAAACGTATGTTCGAACTCTGAGATGATACTCAGATGGGCTTTGTAAATCCTTACCTTTCCATCTGCGCTACTCTAATCCTATTAAAAATCTATTCACACCCAATGAATTTTATCCCTTCAAATGAATCAACTAGTATCTATACACTATTGATTTTCATAGACTTCAATTTGGATCATATGGCTCTAAGCCACTTTTTAGAGTCAGACCACTACATTGTATCCCTATAGATGATCGGATCCTTATTATTCTCATCAAGCTCAACAGGATCACCAATCTGAATCTAGATACTAAAGTATCTATCAGGCTAACGCGATACTCTACCGAATCTCCTTAAAGATGACACTTTAATGGGCTCCGAATTTGATCAAATCCAATTTTATAGGTTTATTAGGTTACGTCGGTTCTTTTCTACCAATCAAACTTTTACAAATTCAACTTGACAGGCATTAGTTCCTTCTCTAAGAAACTTTTTTCCAAAATAAATGCCCAACTATTGATGAACATCTTATGTTCTTTAGCATAGTAGAATTAATAATCCTTAAATACTTATTGGACCAGGATCCAAGTTTATCTATGTGCAAACCTATGACATAGGCCAATCAACCCCAAATTCAAAGGTGAAAGAGTCTAGGTCTATGCCTGATCCATATCCCATATGGAGTCTTTGCAACAGATTTACTTGATATAAATTCAGAGTAAAGCTAGTAGTCACAAAAGCACAACTCTGAAACAGATAAACTAGTAAACTCTATTGTGGATTGAATCATGTCTAACAAAGTTTAATTTCTTCTTTCAGATATATTATATTTCAAAAAAAAATTTACTGAGAGAGAATCCAATTCTCTCCTAGATATGTCACATATTCATTGGATAAGTATTCACCTCCTCGATCTGATCAAAAAGTTTTAATATCTTATCTAGTTTATTTTTCTATTTCATTATTAAATCGTTTGAATATTTCAAATGATTCAGGTCAGACGCACCTATGCCCAAATAGGTCATCTATGATGAAATATTAATATCTTCTTTTAGCACTTAAGTTCACAGATCCATATGCATCACTATGTATAAGACTTAGAACTTTATTGGCTTCTTCATCTTTTTTAGTAAAAGATGATAAGTCATCTTTCTAAGAAGACAAGATTCATAGGTTATCAACGATTCACAACCATTGATATCGAGTTTTTCACTCAAGCTAACATGTTTATCCTCAAGATGACTAAGCCTATAATACCAAAGATAGATATCCATGATATAATCTAATTTGGATGTGTACATTACACTTAACATGCTGTATAAATATTAAATAATATTTTTTTTATTATTCATGTATTACTGTAATATTATTTATAATAATATAATAATAATCTTCTTTATTGATAAATGATAATCATCTCTGATCAAAAAGCCATCAGAGATCATATTTATCATAAACAATGGATAATAGTGACAATCACTCAAAATGACATCTATTGAAAATAAGCTTGATAATTTCTAAAGCTAGAATTGAAATAAGACTTCCATCCTCAATATTCAGGTATTTCTCATTATTTTTAAATATTCCACTTACTTGTAATCTTTGCAACAAATTGCATAAGACTACCGATATTTAATACCCATGTAGTAGAATGATATATAGAGAAATTTTAATGTGTTATCATATAACATCCTTAATGAGTAATTTTTGCTCCATTCTCTTATTCAGCCTGTTATGATCAAGAGAAGTAAGACAATTTTTCTTCCTATGATCTTGCTTCTAATAATAGAAGTACTATGCCTGATTTGGATCAATATTGGACTAATCATTTTGACTGAGCTTAGAAGCTCCAATATGAATCAATTCATACTACTGAACCAAATTCAACTTTCGATACTAATTATCGAAGTTGGATCCCATAAGTCATTACTATCTAATAATGATAAGAGCAATTAGGATTTAGCCTTAATTTGAGAATAGAGAACAATGACCTAAGTATATGAATTATATTAAGCCTAGAGATTTGGACTTTAGTCTAAAGATTCTTCCACTATTTTATTCAAATTGATAGCCTCTACCTCTAATTCAAAAAATTAATTTAATTTTTTAGTAGGTACTAGATCCACATAGACTGCACATAAGCCCAACTATGGTTGATCAACTCATGTATATCTAAGGATAGATTCATAACTAATTATTTCTCCAAACAACTTTTAGTAATTTAATTTTGCTTCAGAAACCTAATCAGTAGGCTAGAGCCTCCACTATAAAGATCCAGTTAGGTCCAACTATTAACATGACTATACTTGGTGCATCTAACCAATGAATGATTAAGCCCAACTATGATTGGTCAACCTAACCACCGTTAGAGACACACATCCAAGTCATCATATAATGAATAATAATTCTATTAGTCAATAAGCACCAGGCCTATGGGCCCCCAATGATTATTGAGTTAATGGACTTATTATCAAACATCTTAATGGGAGGCTATGACTCGGTTATCTCTATAATTTCATCATTTTAAGAAACTAATAATTTTAGAGTATTTAAATTTTTAGTGACTTAAGGATAGAAAGGATATGGATCAATTTGCTCCCACTGACTTCACCAAGTCAAGTCCTCCTACTGACTTCTTAGGTCATCAATAAGGACTAGGATCAATTTTAGTCCATGGGCACATAGATCGGTCTCACTAAATAAAATCGGTCTCACTGATTTTTTATGTGACATGGGTTAACATGAATCAATGAGCAACCTAATCAAAATCTGATTAACCATATTAGCTAGGTAAATGACATCGATGGAAGGGTCTGCCAAGGCTTGCCTTAGACACCATTAGAAATGATCAGATAAACGAGCTGTCAATTAAAAATCATCGATCTAGGATGTCAGATTTATCTTAGATATCAATCGATTTATCAGTTTTGATTTGGTTTTCCTAAAGACTCGGGCTCGACCACTGAGCCACGATCAGTATCCATTTGTTAGATGTATGAACTTTGATCAACTACAACTATTAAATTGATCTAAAAAAATAACCTAATCCTAATTAACTATTAATTAGGTTTGATCAATTTCTTAACTAAGTTTATATTTAATCTAATCTTAGGTCTAACTCAGTTAAGGACCTGATCAAAGCTAATCCATTATCAATTAATCCATATTTTATGAAATTATCTTAGGATCTTCAAATCATAAACCTAGATCCTAAATAATCACTTAATTCTCAATTAAGTTCAAGCTCATGAGTTTTGGATTTATGGAACCTTAGAACTAATTTCTAATTTGATCATTTGAAATATTTTTAAATTATAAATATTTTACTTTGAATCAAATTCAAATGATGGTTTTAGATCTGATTTATTTCAATGTTTTGATCATGTCCTAGAATTTCGAATCTAGAATTTTGTAGAAAGTAAGTTTGTAATTTAAATTCTATAAAACTTATATATCTTACATATGCAAATTAGATTTAAAAATGAAGCTATATATCAACATATGCAACATGAAGATCTAGATCAAAATATGAAACATATCACATGGATCTCATCTAAATGATCAAAATCAGATCATAAACTATTTAATATTAGATTTAAAATCTAAAAAAAAATTATAAATTATTTTATATCTCATCAAACATATTTATGATTTAGATTTTTTGGATTAGCATATACTAGGATAATCTTTTCACTATAAGAGGTAAACCTTATAGCAAGATAATCTTATGGCAGTATGTGTAATCCTGATATTATTTAGATTTAATCTAAATAATCTAAAATAGATCTAATATCTATTTAATTTTAGATTTAAATCAAAAAATTAAATCATAAATTTTCTTAGATCTAATCTAAATTATTCATGATTCAGATTCAGATCAGCACATACTAGGATAATCTTTTCATTATAAGGAATTAACCATACAACAGGATAACCTTATGATAGTATGTATAATTTTTAATTAATTTTAATTTTTAAATTTATTCTAAAGTATACATGAACATGTTATAAAAGAACCTTGCTTTGATACCACTATTGATAAACATGCAGGATTTCATGCATAGATTTCAAAATTTTTTCGAAATTAAAGCAATGGAAGACATAGATTAAACAGTTTAATCTACAATATGCATGTAATCAGATTACAAAATTCTACATTAAGAATCTATAACATGTCATGATGTAAATATAAATTTAAAATTAAATTAATCATAAGTGGTATTGATCATATCAATACCTAGATCTAGAACAATTCTAGATCTAACTCTAGATCATATATAGATTATTAAGAGATCAGATCTCTTATCTATACCCAGGTCAAAAACTTCATGATTGATTTTAGTTGTTATTTTTAGAGCCGCACATGCATCCGATTTCTATAGGTGATCCACATGAGCCTGCAACATAGATCGAAGGTTCGTCGAACAAAGATCCGCTCGAAGTGCTAGCTTCTCGCAGATCCCTCCTAATGGTTAATCAAATACATGTTCTTCAGATCTCTTGGATACTCCAAGAGATGAAGAATATGAGAAGGAATAAGAGAGAAATCTAACCCTTGGATCTTTCATAAATTAAAAAATAAAATCAAGAAAAAATAAATCCTCAGAGAAGACCAATTTTCTCCTTCAGAACATCAATGATTGATGTCCTGAAATATCTCTATATTAGGATAAGAAAAGACCTTCTTCTCTAAATTTTTTTTATGTTTTCATATCTAATATCTCTAATTTTATTATAAAAAATTTTTACAAGAAATTAAAGAAGAAGGATTCTCAAAGAAACCCTAAGAGAAGCGTTCTTCTCTTCTTCTTCTCTCATCAGGACATGATCAGATCATATCCAAATATGATCGCTATGCTTCAACATCTTGAAGCATGGATTCCCATGCCACCTCACATTTTCTCTCTCAAGTTTTTATCATATAAAAATTATAAATAAAATAGAAAGAGAGAAACACAAAAGAAAAATACAAGAGAAGATAATCTTCTCTTACCTTATCTTCTTCAAGACATCAACCTTTGATGTCTTAATCAAAGGCTCTTCTCTATGAATCTTAGTGTTCCAAAACCACCATGCGTTCTCCTCCTTTTTCTCTAGTTTTTTATGAATTTTCTAGGATTTATCACATCCTCCAACCATCTCATAGAAGGCACTCCAATAATATAAGGATGACTAGGTCAAACCTAGTCTTTTAAGGACTCCTATGGGGTGTCCAACTCTTGGATGCCCCTTCCTTGATTTTAGGCATGAGAACCAAAAAATCAACGCACAAAAACCTGGGGAGAAGGGTGGAGAAAAGGTTGGGTGGCATAGAAAAAAATTCAAAAGGAGGGAAGAAGTTTTGGTCAAAGGGGACTCTATCAAATAGGAAACTAATCCTAACCACTTTCTAGTTTTGACTAAGTCAAAATAAATTCCTAAATCAATGAGAAGTGGGGCATGGAGACTATTTCTTAGGCATGGGAATTCACATAAAACATGAAAAATAAAAGATGTGGACGTGGGCTTTTAGGTGCAAGAGAAAGAGAGAGAATCCCGGTCCAACTAGGACTCCTCTTGTTTGACTAGATTAAAATAAGTTTGAATCTAATTTAAATTTTATTTAAATTAGATTAAATACAATCCAATTAAGGATTATCCTAGTCTAACTAGGAGCTTAATTAAATCAAGATTTAAATATGACTTAAATCCTAAGTCAATTAGGTACACCCAAGTCCTAGTCAAACAAGAAATTATTCTTTTTGATAATTTGCTTATCCAATAAACCAACTAGACTTAATCTAATTAAGTTTAAACTAATTTTAATTAAATCTAATTCAATTAAACTTGATCTCAATCTGATTGCTCATTAAAATTAAGCCAATTAGTAATATAATTACTAATCGATCCTCCTGCAATACTTGCATTAGGTCAAACATCAATCATATTGATGGATTGACCTTAAAATAATTCTCAATCGTTGATTAACCATTTGATCAGATTATAAGCTCTAATATATATAACCCCATAGGTTCGAACCCAAGCTGATAGCATGAAAATTAATTTCTGTACCAATCAAAGTTACCATCTAGCAATGATTTTCGACGTCCGAAAAGGTCAAATGTATGCAAAGCAACATTCTTAGAATCCTGACCCATAGTTACCGTATAATTCATCCCTATGATCAATAATGCTCAAGACAACTTTAAGTATACTGTCCAATACTCATACAAGTCGTCTCTATTATATCTCAAAATTTTATAAATTTCGTGACACCTTACGAGGATTACCCAGGTCTAGGTTTTGCTAAATTGAAACACAATGAGACATTCTCTTTCTAAAACTAATCAGGAGTGGTCAATCCCATCTTGACTCTCACACCGATTTCATAAGTACTCGACTATACCCAGAAATCTTTCGAATCTATATTAAAAATACAGACAATTCGACATCAAAATACAGTGAGTTGCTTGCAAGTCACCATGGTGATCTTAGGTCGGAGGAACATATCCTTGGCCTTAGCTAGCTACTCTTGACAGTAGAGTACTACATTAGATACATTCAGTGTAGATGTACTCCTATATTTTACCTGGATGCCATACCAGTATCTTCATACTACTTAGTTATGAGGATAACCAACGCATATGGCATACAGTAATATACACTCGATAAGTTATCATCCTTATTAATAATTTATCATTTGATCGTGAACAATTTAAGAACCATCCAATAAATTCTTCTTTATCGATTGATTGTGGTTCTAAGGACTTCATCATAATTTAGGAGTTTATTTAAGAAAGATAGAACTTTTATGATGAATTAGCCAAATAACTATTATTATTAAATAATTTATATACTAATTTCAATCATCTACCACTTAGATAATTGACTTTAGGACATATTTTTCAACACATGCTGCTGGATCAAATGGTTGAAGGTCGACCAAAAGGAGGGCTTCCCTATCCCTCGACAGTTCCATAGTAGGATCCTCATGGAGAAGACTCACCAAGAAGGGGGCCTGCACATGTACCACCCTCACATTGCAAGTCCACCTCAGCCTCGTCCTCCATTGACTCCTCTAACTTGGTAGTCGTCCCTGCACCATGGATAATCTTCTTAAGTATGGCCATTGCAACCTCATAAGTGAGATCCTGGTCGATGACCGATGCCTCCATATGCTCCAATCCCTTAGCCGCTGAGCCACCAGATGGAAAATCCTCCATCTCAAGCTCGAACCTCCGCTCCTATGCCCCTGCCTCCACTAGGACATTAGACTCCTAAGTCATATCGTGACGCTCCTGTGGGACAACCTCCACCTCCATCGGGGCCCTAGTGGTCCATAACTTTTTCTTTGCCTTTATTTTTCTTTTTTCCATCTTTTTTGGACCCCTTCAAATCCAAATTGAGGTTGTTGGGCTATGCGGGAACCCGACCCACATCAAAATCAAGTGGTCGAGCTTGCTTGGGCTAGCCCGCCCACTACTCCCGACTCACCACATCCGCCTGGCCTGCTTCTGGCTAGGTAGGGCTGCTAACATGGCGCCCTACATGGGTGCACGCCCGTCCACAAGCCCTTGGCTAGCCAATGGGCCGAAGGGGTTCGGGCCCAACGCCTGCCCCCACCTTCAGCATGAAACACCACTCCCCCCACCGATCTCCGCCGCACGATCTTCGTCGGCTAGCTAGACCCAACCATTAGCCCTAGAGGTCAGGTTTGCCCGACGAGAGTTAGGCCCCATGCATCCCTGCCCAGGCTGACTCGCCGTCGACTCAAGCTAGGTTAACCCGATCGTTCTCCTCCTTCCATCTACCCTAATGTCTTGCCTCATCTAACGGCCAACAGCCAAGGCCCAAAGGAGGGCCGGCCAACCTCTAGTCACCATCCGCCATCTTCGATCGGAGGAGATTATCCGGATCCAACCCCTCTGCTGTGATGCCTTCCCCCAGCCGACACTGGTCCTCCAGTAGGTGAAAATGCCTGCACCAAATATAGACTCCATCAAGGCATTCGAACACAAAGCATTGCCAAAAGGGGCCGGCCGGCCCCTTCACCAAAACCCCCGACCACAGCAGGCAGTTGAGATCCATTTTGATGCACACCCGAGCAAACCCCAACTACCGGAGGTCCACCATGCACTAGTCGAGAGATACCAATCCGTCGGCAAGTCAAACCATCTCTCAAATGGCTTCCACATCCCAGAACTCTGCTGGAAGTTGGGGGAGGCACACCCAAACCAAAGCCATGGAGATCGCGCCTTCTGCTAGAAAAAAGCCAGACCTCTATGATTCAAGGGCAAGCGCCTGCCCTGCCACCGTCTACGACTGTCGGAGCACCAAATCACACTCCACTGCCTCCTCGAATCGGAAGAGAAGAAGGCCTCTCTCCAGTCCATACATCATGATATCGCCCTTAAGGGCTCCCTCGAGTCGAAACTTTTTGGCCACCATTTTCAGTGACACCCGATGATCCAAGCTTTTTCCAACCAACACCGTTGCCTCCCAGCATGCCGAATGCTCTTGGAGGGTTGCTGCGGAGGCCTCCACCACCTCCGAAAACCACCGGATAAGTTCCGTCACCACCTCTAGTGATGGATCTGATGAAACCTACACAGACCTCCCCTATACAGTGCCTTTCCAGCTGCTCTCTGGCTGATCACTGCCTGTCGATGCATTTGGGCAGTCCTGCGACTCCTTTGCCATCAGCCACCGCCTCGACAACTCTAGTAATAGATCAGAGCACCGATGATCACACCCCAAATGATGATAGCATAAATCTTAAAGCACGATAAAAGAAACAGACAATGGTCACTGTAACGGCTCTTTTCTTCCTTATATAGCCTTTTATAGTACAAAATCTGCACTATAGATGATCCAAACCCAATGTTCTCGTGAACCATCCCGACATAAAAATTGTGTCAATAAGGAGGGAAGTTCAAAGTTTGCTAAAGAGAACTTTTTGTTTTTGAGTAGATAAAGGAAACTAAAGTGACCACAAAGACACAAATTTTAGCTTCAGGTGCTATATCATGCCAGAATCCCCATGCTAAAACTATATTTATCTTCTCAGGAAAAACAAAAAAATGTATAGTTTTGGTCCGTATATCCTTATGATCTCAAACTACGGTGGCCTCCAAATTAATTTCAAGATCGAGATAGATTTAGGTTGCTACTAGTGATAAGCAGTCAACCATGACCGCGTAAACGTAGGGGAAGTGAGTGGTGCTCATGAAATCCAATGGCTTACCGTACTACACCGTTGTTTCTCTTTCTTCCCTTATTTTTTTTATAATTAATGGACTATACCAATGATTTTTTTTTGATAGAATTGAGCAACTTTATTAAAAATGGATCAAATAATTGCAGCTAAAAAAGCTGCCCAGCTTGTAAAATATATTGTAATAATTTAAATTCAAAACAGCAAAATGAAAAATATAGAATAAAAATATACAAAATAGGTGACAAGATAACAGAACTACAAAAGATTGAATATACATAATGAATCAGATAATATATAAATACTAGCAGAAGATAGTGGTTGAGGACACATCTTACAGCAACATATAAGATAGCAGAAGATATCTTACCATCAATAGCAAAAATAAAGGACACAGCTTGCAGCAGACATGAAACCATAGATGAGTAAGATAAATATACTGACTGTCCATTCCCATCAGTATCTGATTGTAGAGACGCATCATATAGGAGAAAATAATACCAGTAGTAGCAGGGTGCTTGTAAATAGGAGATAGCATGCAAAGTACGTGTCAGGGTAATTGTAAATAGGAGATAGCATGCAAAGTACGTGTTATTTGTATGATCCACACTAAAGAAACTGTTGAACTATTTCCATCGGTCACAGTTAGTTGAGAAACATCATCTGAGAATAAAAGCTGAAGACAAATTAAAGTCACAAATGAGCATGATTGGAAACCAATGATTCTTTGAATCAGGGATTGAGCGCAGTATATGGGAGGGTTAAATTATTAGCTACCGTTCCTCCATGGCCGCTTATTTTGTGGTTCCCAGATAAATTTCGAAGGCATTTACCACTTGCCTACGAAAGTTCGCAACCAGTAGGCAAAACGTTTATTGGCTTTAAGTTTTCATAAAGAAAGTTTTTAAAATTATGAAAGATCTCTTAGAAAAGTAATCGAAAACATTAGCACCGTTTGTTCAGCAGGGATTGGCGTCGTGCAATAAGTACACATATCCCATCAAATTTCCAGGATACTCTGCAGATCTTGTGGTCGAGCTTACAAACCAAACAATTGGTTTCTTTTTCAGAAATTTAGCAGCCCCAAAAGTTCAAAAATCATATCTTACAGGAGATCAAGGTCTGAAATCCCTCTATATAAACATCAACGCCCTTAATTCCAAACAAAATTTACAACCATATCTTAACTCAAAGTTGCATCATCAGAATTACAATCAAATTTACAGTGTATTCCAAACAAAAACATTATACAATTATAATTTCATGACTGAAGAAAGCAACAAATAAATCCTAACCGCGCACTGAGAAGCAGGAGAGATCGATAGGGGCCTTCGGAGTCCCCCCTCGGCCAGCCTCTTCAACACCAAGCTTGGCCACGAGAAATAGGTTGTTGTCCCTTTTTTTTGAAAAAAAAAAAGAAAGAAAGGATGGTCATTTTATTCAAATATAAACAATGCGACAGGCAGCCGCCATGGCATAGGTGTAGACAGCATGTAGATATGGATTGTGATCCAGACCCGCATCTGCTCTAAATCTGCAACTATATTGGCCCCATAATAAGTTGCATGATTTACTTTTGCATTATATGTTATAAAATTATCTATTAATTAATATGAAATCCAAAATAACAATAAGCATCATATAGAAAATAAAATATAATGATTTTTATAATTCGGTCTTTGACCTGCGTTCATGATCGAAGATGAGAGAAGATTATCAAAAGATGGAGTACAAAAAGAATAAATAATAATCTCTATAGTATGCAACTGCTTAAATAATAATAAATAATATAATTATTGTAAATAGTCATCAAACTCTAAAATAATAGGAGAAAAAATCACATGTCTAAACAAACCAGCTAGAATTCAAAACATGTCAAGTCCGTATCGTGGGGCTGAGCAGTTAGCGGCGGCCCAAGCCCTCTGCTACTGTCGTAGGCATTATAGAAAATCCACTCAAGTTGCCTCCTCAAAATAGTGGAATTGGATAATAAATTAGATTACATCAAAATTCAAGCTACATTCAACATTATGTGTTATTTTAAAATTTATAAATTGTTTTTTGCAAGCGCGCAGCTGCTAAGAGACATGGGTGGTCCTAATCAAGCTTTTTGATTGGGCCACGTAAGTAGCCGTTGCCAAGTCACCTTCCACCCATGCATGTCCCTTTTCCCCGCAACTCAACTTCTTTGAGAACGCGGGAATGTTCCCAGCGGCCATTATAGATTTATTACCATCTCGGATGACAAAACCAATACCAGCACGCCCATTTGTCTTGTAAGAGCTGTCAAAGTCCAATTTAATTCAGTTAAGATGGAGACCAACAAGTAATGGAAGAGGACGATAGCATAATGTCATGCAAAGATATAGCTCCCCAATGACTCAATTGAACTGATCCATTCATCTGCTGTAGCTCAAGGAATCAGTCATATTCTTCAACCAAATATTAAGCCCTTGTCATGATACTAGCCGGGCTCACCACTTCATTTCAAAATACTTGCTTATTAATTCCTTGCATCCCATAATAGCTACAAAATTTAGACAATAAGTGATTGCATACAACATCCCAACTCTTTTATACTTTCGATGGCATAGCACAATTGGCAATCCGAGATCTGTTATTTAAGGAGGCTAATCCATGGCCAAAAGGAAATAAGTGCTACACAGCAGCAGCGAGATGGCATCCAAAGCATACGTATTCCAAATACTCACAAGCATCCATGCATCGGCTATATATATGGGCTTAGCCTAAGCTGCTGCAACTCAGCACAGCACTACATGGTAACTTGCCTTGACTGTACCTCCTAAATTAAGAAAAAAAAGCGTGGATGACCATCCAGATTCCAAGTCAAATTGTAATCCTTTCAAATATTAACTCTCTCTACAACATATCATTCATAGATAATTTTAACATTGGCTTTAAGACAGACTAGCACCCCAACATTGCATATATATCCTTCCATCTTGGGTCTACACTTTGAGAAAGTAATCTTGCAAGCCACCTATGGAGGAAAAAGTTGATACACCTTCATCAATCACATCCTGGCCACCTGAACCAGCAATCAGACAATTCACTTTCAGCCCATCCTTAGCCATATCCATGTTCAATAACATGGCACTTCTTAACAGTGGATTACCACGAAACCAGGTGTCATGAAGCAATACGATGTTAATCCCAGAGCCAACAACCCACTGAAATTGATCCTTATTGCAAGTTGGTGAACGCTATTCGTGGAAGGAAGTGCTCCAACTTCCAAGAAAACCATATACTTCTCCTTGATCACGATGCTCCAAAGGTTGTTTGGCTGAACCACCACTTGAGCGACTGCCTTGCTCATCAGACTTTCTTGTCAATCTGATATTCCATCCCATTGCTTTCACTTACAAATATTCTTCCATGATATGGGATGCAATTTTCTAACTTCATGATCATGTAATGTCCCCAGAAAAAAACTATCTGTTGGGCTCGTTAACTCTGCCATCTCTTTTTGACATCCGAATGATGACCAATAGTCAGCTTCACCGACTATTTATCAGTACTACCGACTGAACGGTGATGGCAACAGATTTCCGAATGATGACAGACTATAATAAGTTTGACTGACTATCAACCGACTGTCGACCAATCAACCGATCAACAGTTGGCTCTCTTCAACCGATTTTTTATCAGCTTACCGATTTTCGACCATCAGTCTTTTGACTGATGATTAATCGGTAACTCCCGACCAACTCTCCAAACGGAGCAACTTCAAGAACAGATAATTATTGGCTGATCAGAATATTAATCAAATGCCGATATATGATCGGTATAACCGATATATAGTCGGCATGACCTGCATTCTCAGCGCAGAACATACATAACGGTCTCTCCACGATAACATAATCAGCATTAACTATTCACTTAATATCGGAATAAGTAGGACCCACGACATCTAACGGTTATAAATGGTTACTAATTCATTCGCCTATAAAAAAAAGGTAAATCAAGTACTTTGGTAAAAAAATTCTAGGCTAAACTCTGCCTCTTTTCCACTGATTATCCTGTTCACCAATCCCTCACTGACTTAGTCATCGGAGGGTCCCCACCAGAAATAATTTCGATCAGAGTAGACTTCACTTGTAGGTACTTTTCTCCAGCGATATATACGAATCAGGGATTGGCTGCAATAGATTGGCGTGCCATGTAGGAAGCAAAATGAGAAGCAAATTGCTCTAAAACAATGTCAAGAATATAAGCCCAACACTCCACCGTCTCCGTCAGGCAGTCTTCCCATCGAGAAGATCATCTCCTCCCTCCACCTTCAATGGTAGAGCCCAGTCTTTCGCGTATGGCTGTTACGACGGACACCCAGACTCAGCAATTTGTTGCGCTAATATAACAAATGAAAGTTCTAATGGAGGCGATGTATAGCTGCCAACAGCAACAACAATTATTGGTGGTGGAAGAGCCGCCAGCGCATGCAGTGCCATCTAGGCATAGCTGTTGTTCTCCAAGATGGTCCTCATCTCCCTTCCCGAAGCATCGATTAGCACAACACTCACGTCGTGTTGAAGAATCACCATCACGGCACTCACATCATGCCACCCATAATTCTCGATGGTAAGCCTATCCCTCCCTCTAATGCAGTGTCAAAAAGAAAAAGAGACCGCGCTTGCCATCAACTTTCTCATCTTCGACTTCTTTAGGGGATTCTATCCCTGGATATTCACAACAGCAGTGGCTCGATGACTACAAATGAAAGTTTAAAAAAATCGACTGTAAACTAACCCGACTATAAGTGAACAATCGAAGGGATCCTAGTAACCTCAGCATTCATAAAGCCCCCATTCTCCCGATGAATCATGGATGAACCGATTCCATCTCAGTTCAAGATGCCACAAATGAAGCCATATGATGGTTTCACAAATTTGATTGATCATCTACAGAATTACAAAACTCTCATGATGATCCAAGGGGCTTTCGATGCCCTTCTTTGCAAAGGTTTTCCAACAACTATTCGAAAAGCTATTCGAGCCTGATATTTCGAGCTCCAGTCAAAAAGCATATTTTCTTTTGAGCAGCTTGAAAATTTGTTCATGACACATTTCAGTACCAGCCGAAGGATGTCATGGATATCCGACCGTCTCTTTTCCATCAAACAAAATGAAGGAGAGATATTACG
Organism: Cocos nucifera; assembly: GCA_006176705.1. NCBI lineage: Eukaryota > Viridiplantae > Streptophyta > Magnoliopsida > Arecales > Arecaceae > Cocos > Cocos nucifera. The sequence continues at coordinate 43,031 of QRFJ01007659.1, forward strand.
AAGCTCCGTGGCACGTTTCAACGCTGCCACACTTAAGACCAAAGATCTCAATGAAGATTTGACCATTTCGGCCATGAAAAGAGGTCTAAGGGGATCTTGGTTCACTTACTCTTTGGTTAAGAACATCCTCGGACATATACAAAACTTCTGGAGCATGTGTTTAAACATATTCGTGCAGATAAAGGTGCTTCTGATCGACGCCAAGTAGAAGAAAAAGATCAGAGAAAGAAACAAAAGAAAGGTGAAGCTCCTAACAAACCAAGTTAGCAATCGACTGAGAAAAGGATTTCACCATTCCAGCAGACTTCGAGGCTGAATAATTAGGGCACTAAGTATGACTTCTATATTCTGCTGACTGCTCCTCGTGAGCAAATTTTAATAGAAATTAAAGGAGTAGAGTACCTTCGATGCCCCCCATCGATGAAAGCATCATCAAAAAGCCATGATCGAAAGTACTATCGATTCCATCATGATCATGGGCATGAAACTGAATAGTGCATTCAACTTAGGGATGAAATCAAAGACCTGATATGCTGAGAGTACCTCGACAAATATCGATGCGATCCCTAGCTTCGACTTTAACTAATCAGCAACCTCAGCACCAACCAGATAAACCAAACAACAATCGGCCAATGATAGGAGTCATCAACTTGATTTTTGGACGATCAACGAACTAGGGGGCAACATCCGAAGAAAAATCAGCCAAGAAGTGATGCAAAGATAATATTATTTTTTTTTCAAATGATAATGTACGAAAAATTCAAACTCTCCATAATGATGCTGTCGTTGTATCGACAATGATAGCTAATTATGATGTAAAAAGAATCCTTATTGATAATAAAAGTTCGATCGATGTTTTATTTTATTCAATTTTCTTTCGAATGTGACTGCCGACCAATCGACTCAGAAACATATCAATACCTTTAGTCGGCTTCATCGGAGATACAGTCAACGTGGAAGGAGAGATTACTCTTTACCTCACTACAGGGATTGAACCACGTCAGAGCACCATTCTCACTATATTTACTGTTGTTCAAGTGACTTCAGCATATAATGTCATACTCGGACAACCTACACTTAACACATTGAAAGCAGTAGTGTCAACTTTCCATCTCTTAGTCTAATTTCCTACACGAGAGGGAGTCGATGAAATGCGTGAGGTCCAACTGATGGAAAACATGCAGGATTTCTAGCCCTACTTTTGAAACTTTTTCGAAAATTAATGCAGCAAAAGTAAAAATTAACCTAACTAATTTACAAAGAGCTATAGATCTAATCTACAAATCTTACATTACCAGAATCTAATATGAAATATATGCATGCAATTAAATCTAAAAATAAAAGACTATGAGCAGTAAAATAATTTTTACTATGCTACATGTTCAAAATATGTTACCTTCATGGGTAGATAATCTCCGTAGTCAAGTCACCACCAATTTAATCACCAGGAAGATCTGATCGTCGCAACGTAGCCACACATGCATATGACCTTCACAGATGGTCCACGCGAGGTCCTGATCCCGATTGGCTCCTTCTGAGTGCTAGCCGATGATGAATGCTCCTGACAACTAGATGTGATCGAACAATTTTGCTCTCCCTCCACCAAAACTTTGGATGCTTCAGATCAGCAGGAAGGGTAGAAGAGAGAATGAAAAAGTATTCCAAAAAATCTCATGAAGATCTGACGCTCAGATCTTATAAGATCAAATCAAAAACCCTATATCAAGAATTAGGGCAGCACAGCACTCAAAATCTAGCACCTACTTTTCTCTCTCAATTTTTTTTCTATAATTTTTTTCTTATTTTTATCATGCTTGGAAGGACTCATGCACTATATGGGAAGTGTCTCAGAAGTTGTGCACTTACAAAAAAAATTTGTGGAATCTTATATATGGCGCACAAGAGAGATGGCATGAGGGAATATAGATAGGATCATGAGGTTGCTTATTTGATTCAAACTCTCATTGAATTCAAATTTGAAACCAAAGAGTTCTTATCAATTTGAGACAGGAGAAGGAAGGGCATGAGGTCTCTCTTGCATGGAAAAACTTACGAGAAATATCTTTTCTCATAGAGAGAAGAATGGTGCAAAGATAAGAGTGGCGCAAGGAAAGACTAGGTCAAACTAGTCTCATAATATCTCATCCAATTAGACCAATCTAATCCAAATTGGTTTGACTCAATTAGACCAAATTAAATCCAACTTATTTAAGCTTAATTAGGCTTAGTTAAATTTTAATCAAATCAGAAATTAATTAAGCCCAATTTCTGATCAAATCAGGGATCATACCTCTTCAGTGATTAGATCATCTCATAACCTAATCAGGTCAAACCCAATTAAATCTAATTTAATTAAAATTGATCCAAAAATATTTACTCGATCAAATTAAGTTAATTAATAATTAAATCATTAATTAAACATCTCATGAATATAGAGTTCAAATTTAGTGGATGTCCAGATAATAGAGTTCCATCAAAATAAAATTCTTGATCGAAGAGTCCCAAACCAGTGGGACTCTTGATCCTGGTGTCCAAAATGAGTAGAACTTATGATCATAGAGTCTCAAACAAGTAGGATTCAGAGTTTCAAAGATGTAGAACTCTTGCTCGAAGAGTTTTAGTTCAGTAGAACTCTTAACCATAGAGTTTCAGTCCACTAGGATTCCTGATCATAGAGTTCCAAACAACTAGGACATAGAGTTCCAAACAACTAGGACTCAGAGTCCTAATGCATTAAGGCTCTCAGTTGAAGAGTTCTAATCTAGTGAGATTCTTGACCATAGAGTCCTAGCCTAGTAGAACTCTTGACCAACCATCAGATCAGGTAGGAACCTCTATTGTGTGTAATCCTGTAGGTTCGAACCTAAGTCGGTAGCACAGAAATTACTTTCTGTACTAATCAAAGTGACCATCTATAATGGTATTCGATATTCGGATAGATCGAATAGTCGTTATTATAATATTCAGAATCTACGTGAATAAGATTACCGCATAATTCATTCCTTTGATCCATGTATATTAGGATGATTCAGATTTAAACTATCAATCCTAAAAAGTATATTCAGATTATATCTTAAAGCAATCAGTCTATGATCCCTCACTAGGACTATCCTAGTCAAGAATTTGCTAAATTAAAACATAATTGAACACAGCTCCTGAATCGGAGTGATCAATCACATCTTGACTCATACACCAACTCATCAAGTATTTAACTGTGCCCAAAAATCTTCCATCACTAAATTAAAAATTTAGATAGTCCGACATCAAAGTACAGTGAGTTGCTTGAAAGTCACTATGGTGATCTTAGATCGGAGGGATACTTATATACATATTCCATCGAAGCAAATTTTGATAGTAGAAAAGCTTTAAAGTTGATCACATTCAATGCAGATGTATCCTACATCTTACCTACATGCCATACCAGTATCTCCATACTCCTTGGTTAAGAGGATAACCAACCCATATGGCACACAACGACCTACACACGATAAACATTATCATCCTTAGCAATAATATATCATTTGATTGTGAACAAGCTTAAGGACTAAATGATAAATCCTTCTTTGTCAATTCTAAATAGTTCTAAGAACTTCACTACAATACAAGAGTTCATTAGAAGATAGAAAAATTTATGATAAAAAATATCAAAATAAATTTTATTTATTAATAATTTATATATAATTATAATAGATAGCTCAACCCTCAATAAGCTGACGATTGACTTTGAGATACTATTCCCAACAATCTTTCACTTGGTCTAAAGTCAATCGGTGCAGTACCTAATATCCATCTTTGACTTGAAGTCATCGAACTTCTTCACCGCAACAGCTTTAGTGAATGGATCGATCAAGTTCTTCTTTTCATCAATCTTCTGAAGGTTGATGTCATCTCAACCATGACCTCTCGAACAAGATGGTAGCAGCGTAGAATATACTTCGTCCATTGGTGTGCCTTCAGTTTCTTCGCCTAAGCAATGACTTCAGAGCTGTAGCAGTAGAGTAGAACTGGACCATCAAGGGAGGGTGCTACTCCAAGCTCGATGATGAATTTTCTTAGCCACACCATTTTTTTGGTAGCATCTAATACAGCGACATACTCCTCCTCACAAACTAAGTCGGCCATGATTTGTTGTTTGAAATTTTTCCAGCAGACAGCATCATCGTTAAGGATAAATACATACCTCGACATACTTTTGCTGTCATCATGGTCAGATTGCAAACTAAAGTCTAAAAATTTCATAAGTCTCATGTCCGACTCATCATAAATAAGCCACTGATCCTTGGTATTTTTTAAATACTTTAGGATGATTTTAACAATCTTTCAGTGGTTCTCTCCTGAATCGGATTGGTATCTACTCACTATTCCAAATGAGTATATCACATCTGATCTCGTACATGTTATGACGTACGTAATAGAATCTACTACCAAAGCATATGAAATTCTACTCATATGCTCTCTCTCTCTCTTGAGGTATTGTCGGACAATCCCTCTTCGAAAAATAAATTTCATGGCCTATCGGTAGATAGCCCTTCTTAAAATTCTTCATGCTGAACCTCTTCAACATAGTATCAATATATGTGGACTGGGATAATCTGAGTAATCTTTTAGATCTATCTCTATATATCTTTATCTTTAGGATGTAGGAAGCTTCTCCCAGATCCTTCATGGAGAACTATGACGACAGCCAGATCTTTATTCCTTATAATACAGAAATATTATTTTTGATTAAGAGAATATCATCCATATACAATACCAGAAATACTATCGCTGGATCATTAGCCCATTTATATATGCAGGGCTCTTCTCCATTCTTAATGAAGCCATATGTCTTGATCGTACTATCACAACGTATATTCCAACTTCGAGATACCTGCTTCAGTCCATAAATGGACCTTTGAAGCTTGCACACCTTAAACTTATCTATGGATTGAATCCTTCAGGTTATATCATGTACACCTCTTCATCCAGATCTTCATTTAGAAAAGTTATCTTCACATCCATCTACCAGATTTCATAGTCTAGATGAGCAGCTATCATAAGTATAATCCAAATAAACTTGAGCATTACCACAGGAGAAAATATCTCGTCATAGTCTATAATATAACATTGACGATATTTCTTGGCAACCAGATGGGCTTTATAGGTTTTCACCTTCCTATCTACGTCTCTTTTTCTTTTGAAGATCCACTTACATCTTATGAATTTTACCCCATTGGGTAGGTTAACCAATGTCCATACATCGTTGACCTTCATGAACTTTATTTCAAATTTCATGATCTTAAGTCATTTCTCAAAGTTAGATCTCTGCATTGCATCCATGTAAGTGATCGAATCCTCGTCGTTCTCATCGAGTTCAATAAAATCACTATTCCAAATCAAGAAATCGTAGTATGTATTCGGCTAACATGGTATTCTATCAGACCATCTTAAGGGTGCAGATTCATCGAGCTCCGAATTTGATCTAATCAAATTCAGCTCAGGTTCAGCTACATGTGTTAGTTTTTTTACCTACCGAACTTTCTTAAGTTCGACCTTAGAGGCATTAATTCATTCACCGAGAAACTTTTTTTTCAAAAAAATAGCCTTAAGGTTGACAAACACATTCTGTTCATCAGCAAGATAGAAGTAATATCCTTTGATCTCTTTTGGGTATCCTATAAAACTATACTTATTAGACCTAGGTCCAAGCTTGTTTATTACTAAATGTTTGATATAAGCTAGATATCCACAAACCCTAAGATGCGAGAGTACTGGCTTATGCCCTGTCTATATCTCATATGGCATTTTGGAAATAGACTTACTCAAAATCTTATTCAGAATGTAACAAGCTGACTCTAGCGCACATCTCCATAAGAAAATCGGTAGACCAGCAAATCCTATCATGGATCGAATCATGTCTAACAGGATCCGATTTCTTCTTTCAAACATCATTATGCTGTGGTGTACCAGAAGAAGTCCATTAGAAGAAAATCTCATTCTCTCCTAGATATGTCAAAAATTCACTGAAAAGGTACTCACTTCCTCGATCAGATCGAAGAGTTTTAATACTCTTTTTAGTTTATTTTTCTACCTTATTATGAAATAATTTGAACATTTCAAACAACTCTAACTTATACTTCATTAAATAGACATACCCATACCTCAATAGATCATCCATGAAGGTTATGAAGTAGAAATATTTATCTCTAGCACTTGAGCTCATTGATCCACATACATCAAAATGCACTAGACTCAGGAGTTCATTAGCTCGCTCATCTTTTTCAGTAAAAGATGACTTGGTCATTTTACCAAGAAGACATGACTCACAGATCGAAAGTGATTCACAATCACCGACTTCAAAAATTTATTCTTGAACCAACCTATTTATTCTATTCTTATTGATATGACCTAGCCTATAATGTCAAAGGTAGACTTCTGATACATCATCTAATCTAGGGTGTTTACTAGAGGATTTAATCATATTAATAGGTTATGATAATAAATAAATACTGTTATTCAATTATCCAACATAAATCATAACATCATTCAAAATAATATCATAAAAAAAATTATTAAAAATTAATAATTATTCTTAGTCAAAAGACCTATAGAAATAACATTCAATAAAAAATTTGGACATAAGTGATATTCACTAAGAACAACTTTATAAGAATTAATTACAAGATTCATAGTTTCTAAAGCTAGAACTGTAACTTATCTTTCATCTCCAACGTTCAAAAGTCTCTCACCTTCATCAAATCTTTTACTGATCTATAAATCTTACATCAAATTATAAATATGATAAGAACTTCTAGTATCTAATACCTAGGCAGTAGTATCATATATAAAGAAGTTGCAAGGTATTATCATATAATTACCTTATCCAGCAATAGCTTTCTTCTTTCTCGGCCTATTCGAATCCAGGAAGGTAATATACTGAGGATAATTTATCTTTCAGTGTTCCTGCTTCTTACAAATAAAGCACTCTACTTGGCTCTGATTGGGCTTGCGCTTCTTGGTCTAACCCTATGCATTCGTCCCGGCATGAGGCTGCATCTTCTTATTCTTCTTCTTCTTATTCTATATTCCTATCTTAAAGGATCGATGACTAAAAGAAGACCCTCCCACTATATTCATCGTCTCATTGTACAGCTGGTGATCCTTCTCAAAGTTCTACAGCAATTTCAATAAATCATAGTAGTTTACTACAGGCTCTATCATTCAAAAATGAGTAAGAAAGGAAAGGAAGGACTTGGGCAAAGAATTAAGAATCGCATCCTTTCTGAGCTGCTCATGCAGGAGAAAGTCTAGCTTATTCAAGTGCTCAATCATCTCAATCATATACAATACATGATTGGTGACTGAGGCCCCGTCCCTCATCCGTGCATTGAAAATGGCATAACTAGTCTTGTACCTCTCGATGTCGTCAGGCATGCCAAAGGAGTTGTTCAACATTTGAAGTATATTCTAAGACTGGGCATTTTCGAACCTACGATTAAACTCATCATTCATCACTGCCAGCATAATACACCGAACGGTGGTGCGATCATTGAGCCACTTTTGATAAGTATCTCTAACCGCTGCTTTAGAATTTGGGACTGGCTCCTTAGGTATCGAATCAGTTAATATATACAAGATCTACTCATACTCCAGGATAATTTTAAATTTTTGATACCAGCTATCGAAGTTGGATTCCATTAATTTATCATTATCTAACAACGATAGAAGCAACAGGATAGTGGCCATTTCTGCATTAACGAAAATCTAATCTAATTAGTATATGAATTATTAATCCTAAAGACTTGGACTTTAGTCTAAATGTCCTTTCACTATTTTATACAAACTGGTAGCCTCTATCTTCAATTCAAAAAATTACTTTAATTACTTTGTGGGTACTAGAATTCATATAGACTACACACGAGCCGAAGCCCAACTTTGGTTGGTCAATCCATATGCATCTATGGATAGGTTCATAATCAATTATTTCTCTAAATAACTTTTAGTATTTTAATTTTGCCTCAGAAACCTAATTAGTAGGCTTTGGCCTTCACTGAAAAGATCCGATTGGATCTAACTATTAACATGACCATACCTGATGTATCTGACCAATGTATGATCAGGTCCGATTTTGATCGACCAACCCGACCACCATTAAAATGACATGATCAAATCATCATATTATGAATGATAATTCTATTAGTCAATAAGTACCAAGCCTTTGGGCCTTCAATGATTATTAAACTAATGGATCCTTTATCACTCAACTTAATTGAAGGCTATGATTTAGTTATCATTATAACTGTTTCATTTTTAAGGGCCTAATAATTTTAAAAGATTTGATTAACTTATTTTAAAAAAAGAAGAGAGAATTAACCAGCCAATTTTGATCCTCCCACTGACTTCACCAAGTCAGATAAAAAAGAATCTAATTCAAACCGACATTAGGAGCACCTAAATCAGTCACACTGATTTACCTAATTAACATGGATGAGCCCAAATCATTAAGTAATCTAATCAAAATCTAACTCACTAGGATAGCCAGGTAAGTGAGATCAGTGGAAGGGATATACCATTAACTCGTCAAAGACCGAATCAGTATGAGTAGCTTTCAATTAATAACCACTAGTCTAGTCTGCCAAACTTATCTTGGACACCATCTGGTTCATTAGTTTTAATTTGACCAATCTAATAATCTTGGATTTGACCGCATATCCATGAATCAAGTCCATTTGATCCTTGTTAAAGACATGGACTTGACCAACTACAACTATTATAATTGAGTCTAAAGAGTCCATGACCTAATCTAAATCAATATTTGATTAGATTTGATTAATTACTCTAATTTAATCCATTCTTTAACTAATCTTAGGTCTAACCCAATTAATGGATCTAATTCATCTGACCCAATAATCAATATTTTATGATCAATGGCATAGGATCTTTAATTCATAATTCTAGATCCTAATTCATCATACTTAATTCTTAATTAAATTTTTAGATTGAGGGTTGGGATTCGGCATTTTGAAAATATTTTTTAAAATTTTGAAAAGTTCAATATAACTTAGCACTATTCACCAAATGGATCAACCCACTTCAAAAATTGGATCGGCTTATTTCACAAACAGTACTAGTTATAGATTTTAATCTAGATCTATGTACAATACATAAAAAATCATGAACCAAATTAAATCTAATCTAAACTCTTATTTATGATGAAAAATTAAATTAAAACTATATAATCAAATTATAAAAATTATTAGATTAGATCTAAAATTTTATAATTTGATGATCTAGATCAGCACGTACCAGGATAACCTACACTGTAGGGGGTAAACCCTACAGCAGGACAACCTACGATCCATGTGATTAGATAATTTTATTTTTAGATCTAAAAATTAGATTATTATTTAGATCTAATCTAAAAAATAATCTAAATATGCATATAGATCACATTAAATAACATGGATGCTCTGATATCATTTATTGGGAAACATGCAGGGATTCTAGCTCTACTATCAAATTTTTTTCAAAAATTAATTACAGCAAAAGTAAAAATTAATCTAATTAATTTATATAGAGCTATAGATCTAATCTACAAATCCTACATTATCAGGATCTAATATGAAATATATGCATGCAATTAAATCTAAAAATAAAAGGCTATGAGTAGTAAAATAATTTTTACTATGCTACGTGTTCAGAACACGTTACCTTACGTGGATAGATGATCTCCGCAATCGAATCACCATCGATTTGATCACCAGAAAGATCTAATCATCACGAGGCAGCCACACACACATCTGGCCTCCATGGATGGTCCACACGAGATTCTGATCTCGATCGACTTCTTCCGAGTGCTAGCTCGACGATGAACACTCCTGACAACTAGATCTAATCGAATAATTTTGATCTCTCTTCATTAAAACTTTGGATAATCTAGATTAATAGAAAGGATAGAAGAGATGATGAGGAAGTACTCCAAAAAATCTTATGAAGATCTGACACTAAAATCTTATGAGATCAAATCAGAAACCCTAGATCAAGAACTAGGGCAGCACAGCACTCAAAATCTAGCTCCTACTTTTCTCTCTCAATTTTTTTTCCAATTTTTTTCTTATTTTTCTCATGCTTGGAAGGGAACATGCACCATATGGGAAGTGTCTCAAAAGTTGTCCATGTCCCAAAAAAAAATTTGTGAAATTTTATATATGGCGCACAAGAGAGATGGCATGAGGGAATATAGATAGGATCATGAGGTTGCTTATTTGATTCAAACTCCCATTGAATTCAAATTTGAAACCAAAGAGTTCTTATCTATTTAGGATGTGATAAGGAAGGGCGTGAGGCCTCTCTTGCATGGGAAAACTTATGAGAAACATCTTTTCTCGTAGAGAGAAGAATGGCGCAAAGATAAGAGTGGTGCAAGGAAAGACTAGGTCAAACTAGTCTCATAATATCTCATCCAATTAGACCAATCCAATCCAAATTGGTTAGGCCCAATTAGACCAGATTAAATCCAACTAATTTAGGCTTAATTAGGATTAGTTAAATTCTAATCAAATTAGAAATTAATTAATCTCAATCCCTGATTAAATTAGGGATTATGCCTCCTCGATAATTAGGTCATCTCATAACCTAATTGGATCAAACCCAACTGAATCTAATTTAATTGAACTTGATCCAAAAATAATTACTCAATTAAATTAAATTAATTAGTGATCAAATTACTAATTAAATCTCTCATAAATATAGAGTCCAAATTCAGTAGATGTCCGGATAATAGATTTTCATCAAAATGAAACTCTTGATTGAAGAGTTTCAAACCAGTGGGACTCTTTATCCTGATATCCAAAATGAGTGAAACTTATGATCACAGAGTCCAAACTCTCGATCACAAAGTCTCAAATAAGTATAACTTAAAGTCCTAGAGAAGTAGAACTCTTGATCGAATAGTCTCAGTCCAGTGGGACTCTTGACCATAGAGTCCCAGCCCATTGGGACTCCTGATCACATAGTCTTAGACAACCAAGACTCAGAGTCCTAATGTAATAAGACTCTCAGTCGAAGAGTCTCAGTTCAGTATGACTTTTGATCATAGAGTCTCAGTCTAGTGAAACTCTTGACCAGCCATCAGATCAGATAGAAACTTCTAGTGTGTGTGACCCCGCAGGTTCAAACCTAAGCTGGTAGCATAAAAACCACTTTTCATACTAATCGAAGTGACCATCTAGTAATGGTACTCGATGTTCGGATAGGTCGAATAGTTGTAATCATAATATTCAGAACCTACGTAAACATGGTTATCATATAATTCATCTCTTTGATCCCTATGTATTAGGATAATTTAGAGTTAAACTGTCAATCCTAAAAAGTACATTCAGATTGTGTCTCAAAGCAATCAGTCTTGTGACCCCTCACTAGGACTATCCTGACCAAGGATTTGCTAAATTAAAACATAATTGAATACAACTCCTGAACTGAATTAGTCAATCCCATCTTGACTCACACACCAACTCCTCAAGTACTTGACTATGCTTAGAAATCTTCTATCACTAAATTAGAAATTTAGGTAGTCTGGCACCAAAGTACAGTGAGTTGCTTGAAAGTCACCATGATGATCTTAGATCGAAGGGATACTTATATCCATATTCCATCGGAGTAAATCTTGATAGTAGAAAAGCTCCAAAGTTGATCCCGTTTGGTGCAGATGTACCCTACATCTTACTTGCATGTCATATATATCAGTGTCTCCATACTTCTTGATTAAGAGGACAACCAATCTATATGGCACACAACGATCTACATTCGATAAATGTTATCATCTTTAGTAACAATGTATCATTTGATCGCAAACAGATTTAAAGACTAAATGATAAATCCTTCTTTATCGATTCTAAATAGTCCTAAGAACTTCACCACAATACAAAAGTTCATTAGAAGATAGAAGAATTTATGATGAAAAAAATAAAAATATATTTTATTTATTAATAATTCATATATAATTATAATAGATAGTTCAACCATCACTAAGCTAACGATTGACTTTGGGATACTATTCCCAACACCAATAGCTAGCACAACACTATTATATGATCTCTACCAAAGGCACCAAACTTGAAGATCCTCTAATAATCGATAACTCGATAAGAGAAAAAATGAAGAAAGGGACGAGCTGGTAGAACAACTAATACTAATTTCCTTACAAGAAGCAGATCCGACAAAATCAGTCTCGATTGGATCAAGATTATCCGATCAAGAATGAAGTCAACTAACAAATCTGCTAAGTGCAAATGCTGACATAGTTGTCTGATCAGTGACTAATATGCCAGGCATTCCTCCAAGAATCATAACTCACCGACTAAACATCAACCCAAGGGTTAAGCCGGTGAGATAAAAGAAAAGACTATTTGCCCTCGAAAGATAAAAGGCCATTAATGAAGAGGTAGATAAACTCCTTGCCGCCAACTTCATCAGAGAAACCCCCTATCCCGATTGGCTTGCAAATATTGTGATGGTAAGAAAGGCCAACGAAAAATGATGAATTTATATCGATTATCCCGACTTAAGCAAAGCCTGCCCAAAGGACAGTTTTTCTCTACCAAAGATTGATCAGTTGGTCGATGCCACATCGAGACATCAACTCTTAATCTTTATGAATGCTTTCATAAGTTATAATCAGATTCGAATGGTGCCAGAAGATGAAGAGCACACTGCCTTCATAACCAATAAAGGCATCTACTATTACAAGGTAATATCATTTGATTTAAAAAATGCTGGAGCAAATTACTAACGACTGATAAATAAGATGTTCAAAGATTAAATCAGTTAAAATATAAAAGTCTACGTTGATGACATGCTGCTGAAAAGTACTCAAACCAACGATCACATCCAAGATTTAGAAAAAACTTTTGGCATACTATGCCGACATCAGATAAAGTTAAATTCGACCAAGTATGCTTTCGACATGACTGCCAAAAATTTTTTGAAATCTCTTGTGTTGCAACATGGAATCAAAGTCAATCCAAAAAAATAAAGATCATCATCGATATGAAGCATCCAACTTCCAAGAAGAAGATACAATAATTGAATGGTAGAATAGCCACACTTAGTCGATTTGTTTTAAAGTTGGTTGAGAGATGTCTGCCCCTCTTCAAGACCTATGACAAGCAAAGAACTTTTCATGGTCGAATGAATGTCGATAGTTCTTCAAAGATTTAAAGAAATATCTGATGTTCCCACCATTGCTTGCAAAACCTGAAGTAGGAGACATATTCTACATTACTACATCAACAGAAGCGGTCAGTTCGATTCAAATTCAACGATCCATTTACTATACCAGTAAAGTGCTTCATAATACCAAAATATGATACTCAAAGGCAAAGAAATTAATTGATATCATGATCATATCAACGCAATGACTCCGACCATATTTTCAAGCCCATTCAATCATGGTGTTAATCGATCAACCACTAGAGGCAATCCTACACCGATCAAATATTTCAGATCGAATTACAAAATGGACGATCAAACTCAGTGAATTCAACATCCAATATCATCCATGGCCGTCAATAAAGGTGCAAATATTAGCCAACTTTGTGTTGAATGCATGGCAACTGACGACAAACGAAAATAAAAATCCAATGATAAATTAGAAATAAAGGAATATTCTGAGATCAAATTTGATTCGGCATGGATACTTCACGTAGACGAAGCATCCAATGTCCAAAAAAGTGGAGCCGATCTCATCCTCACCAATTTTGAAAGGACTATTACTGAATATGCCCTTCGATTCAATTTTAAAGCATCTAATAATCAAGCCAAATATGAAGCATTACTAGCTGGCTTGAAAATCACTAAGGAGCTCAACGTGAATAATCAGAAGGTATTTACCGACTCACAATTGATAACCAAATATGTCGAGGATAAATATGAAGTCTGAGATCCAACTATGACGAAGTACCTTCAGAAAGCTAAAGATCTCATACTGACATTCGGATATTTTGAGATCTCCTATATTTTGAGAATGAAAAATGCTCGAGACGACATACTCTCTCGACTTACGACAACTTCTTCCAACTTACTCGGCCGAACATTTATCAAATATCTAGAATAGCCAAGTATCGATAAAGTCGATGAAGTACTATAAATAAATAATGAGCTGAGTTGGATGGATCCATCATCCAATATCTCATCGATGGAATCTTACCTAAATATCCATCTGAAGCAAAATGACTCAGATGGACTGCCTCACAATACATTCGGATGAATGAACATCTTTACAAAAGATCATTCTTATTACCTCTATAAAAATGCCCAAAGCCAACCGATGCTGATTATGCTCTTCGAAAGATCTATGAAGAAATTTATGAAAATTACTTGGAAGATAAATCATTAGCCTATAAAGTACTGTGATAAGGATATACTGGCCAATTATGAAAAAAAATGCAGTCGATCTCATTTGAAGATGCGATCCATGTCAGAAGTATATCAACATTCAACATCAATCAGTAAGCTGATTGACATCCATCGTCGCACTATGGCCATTTGCACAATGGAGGATGGACATCCTTAGCCCTTTTCCTCCAGCGTCTAGTCAAAAAATATTTTTGATAGTTACAGTGGATTACTTCTCCAAATGGATAGAAGCCAAACCATTAGCACAAATCACCAAAAGTAAGATGAAATATTTTATTTAGAAGTCAATCATATACCGATTTGGATTACCACACACCATTATCATCGATAATGATCATCAGTTTGATAATCAAAATTTTAAAAAATTTTGTGTAAAGTTTCATATTATGCACAAATTAACATCTATCAGCCACCCTCAATCCAACAGTGAAGTGAAAGTCATGAGTCGGATAATTCTACACGAACTCAAAATACGACTAAATGAAGCAAAGGGCCTCTAGGTAGAAGAGCTACATTCAGTCCTATGGGCATATCGGACAACCCCTCGAATTTCAATGGAAGAATTGCCATTCAACTTGGCATATAGAATTAAAGCGGTAATCCTGATGAAAATCAGTTTACCATCAATGATAGTCGAGCACTATGCTGAACCAAGTAATTTCGAATCAAGAAGAGCCGACTTAAATTTGCTTTCTAAAGTTTGGCAAGAAGCTCAAATTTGGATGGCCACATACTAATAAAGAGTCGCCTAATATTACAATACGAAGGTCAAGCCGAAGGTATTCCTTCCTGGAGACTTAGTTTTGAGAAAAGCAGAAGTTTCAAAATCTTTGGATCAAGAAAAGCTATCTCCAAACTAGGAAGAATCTTACAAAGTGACCAAAACTCTTCATCCTGGTGCATACCAACTGGAGACTCTCGATAGAACAGCTATTCTATGAATATGAAATGCCAATAATTTAAAAATATACTATCAATAAAGTTGTCCAAACATCATCTTATAATGAAATAAACAACTGGATTCCAACTTCCCTCTAATCTAACTGAATAATACGTGACCGACGACATATCATCTCCGATCAATGAATGGTCAAATAAGCAATTGACTGAAAGATCGGACAATCTACAACTTATCAACTTTTTGATTATGACTGACTTGTACTCGGATGAGCCAAAATATGCCGATTTAGCTATGGCTAGATGAAACGTTATGCCGACTCAACCAAGGTTGAGTGGAATGATGCCTATATTATTTCAACTTAGTGGGAATATACCGACTTGACTTCGATCAATCGATGGATATTCAGTTTATCTCCATATATCAAACATAAAAAAAAAATTTGTGCCTAAAATTTGATCGATTAATATTCAATTAAACAGCATACTTGGCGACTATTTAGTTCGACATTCTGTAAGTAAACTATAACTCGGCCATTGGCTAAAGAATGGAATACAATACTTAGAAAATTTTCAACGCAGAAGAAAGAAAGAAGATTCATACCTAGAAAATTTTTCTTTTCATTCATATGTAAAAGGAAGAGTTACAAAATTTGGCCGAAGCCAAATTACAACAAATCAGATTTTATCCGATAACAAAAGACAAAAAAGAAAAACTATAATCGATCAACGATCGGAATCATCTACGGCAACTGCGTCGATAATAGCCATCACTGACACTAACTCTTTTGAAGTTGGAGGAGGTTCTAAAGTAGTCCCCTCAAAAGTCAGAGCAGGTTCCTTGGTTGCAGGCGCCTGTTCAGTTGGAGCTGCTTCGTCGGTCGAAGCATCTACTATCGAAACAGCTTCACTCGACTTGTGTTCTCCATTGATTTCTTCTTCATCAAAGTCGGGAATAGCATTAATGCAGCTCAATTCTAGATCCAGATATACCTTACTGACTACATTCCTGCCATTTTCATATCCAATCAGGTAGGCGAGATGACTGGCCACAAGAAGTTCCTCCTTGAAGTCTTTCAAACTTCGAAATTCTTCTAGCACGTGTTTCTTTGCCTGGTTCCAAGCTACTCAGATTGATGCTACTTCTACTTCAGAAGATCGTAATTTTTTCCACTCCTCTTCCAACTCCTAGGCACAATTGTCATGCTCCTTTTGAAGCCGACTAACACCGTGCCTTTTCCTCCAGATTTAAGACTCTTGGATCTCAATAATCCAGTCCACCGACTCTTTATCAGCACGAATCGATGCTAACTCAGAATGCACAACTCCTAATTCAGAGTGCACCAAGTCTAGATTATTATTGGCCGATTCCAAGTTGGCATGCACCGACTCTAGCTCGGCCTTAAGTCGGAAATTATCCTCTTCAATCTTCTACTCCCGTTCTTCCATCTCCTTCTCTTTATCAGAGATGACTCGAAGGCATTCAAGGGCGGCATCTCTTTTTGCAGTAACCATTGCCACTTTATTCTTCCATTTTTAAGGAGTATCGGTGTATGCTCAGAATCCTCTCTCCAGCGCCAATACACCGTGAGCCACCTGAGAAGGAAAGCAAATTAATATAATAGAGGAGAATTAGATTAAGAAGAAAAAAGAAGATATCAACATACCGAAATCATGGAGGAATAAAAAGAGGAGAATATCTCGGCCAAGGTCCGACTTTTCTGGATCTGTTTGTCAGCCAGGAGAAGAATGGCTTCTACTAGATGCCTCGCCAAAGTTGGATTTTGCAAGGTTGACTCTCCGACTAGAATCTGAATGTTTATTGACCCCTTGGAGCCGCTTGGGGTCCTACTCTCCATTGGAACTCCACTTTTGGTAGAGGTGGCCGGGGCTTTCTCGTGCCTTTAACTGGGCGGCCTCTCGATCAGAGCTGACATCCAGTCGGGTGTGGGGGAGCCTAGGTCATCACTAGCTACTACTCCTTCAATTTGTCTTCGGGCATTGATGGCGCCCGAGATATGGTCGGTTCAATGGGGGCAGCTGGAGCTTCAACAACCATGATGTCATCATCTGGCTCCTTGACAATTTGCAGAACTTCTACCGATGCATCTTGGGTCGATGCTAGAGCTGCCAATGCGATGACTGCTTCTCCAGCCATAGCTAAAAATTTCAATTAATTAAACATCGATCGAATCGACTGCAACCAATGGTAGATTGGTCTGATGAGCAACTACCCCTAGAACATCAGGCCTTTTCTTTTTTGCTACTCTCGATGACCCTTCACCAGTAGCCAACTTCTGTTTACCCATATATCAGTGAATGTTGGCCGCTGAAAGTAAAGCTGGAGGATGCATGGCTACAAACAAAAATGAAAGTCAGTAAAAGTCAGAAATCAGATAAAGAAAAAGAAGATCCTAATTGGTACATCATATTATACCAGCAGTCAGTGTTCGACCAAGTCCAGCATCATACAAAGCTTGATCAATCAGCAATTCCTTCTATGATGGGACTTCCATATCCTTCAACTTAAGGAAGTCTTTCCGATCGATCGGATCAACCCAATTGTTATCATTCGGGCTGGTGTTCGGAGTTTCCCAGATGAAAGAAAAGCTCTAAGGAAGAGATGAAGACGCAAAGAAAAATTAGGTCTTCTAGTCATGAATGGATGATGGAAGACCAGAAATAAAACAAAGGTCCTTCCTCGAGACGAACATCCACCAGCCATCGACCTTAGGATAAGGACGAAGAGTGAAAAAAGGATGAAATAGAAATAATCAAGAAGTGGTCAGGATGGAATGACATAAAAAAGCAAACAAAACTAAGAGCTGAATAGAGTTCAGCACAAGTTGCGCCAGACAAATCTGATAGTAATTCAGGATATTTTGAATGAACTCCGGAATTGAAAATCGAAGGCCTGACCTAAGATTTTCTATATAGAATATCACCTGGCCGATCGGTGGAAAGGTCACCCGATCATCCAAACTAGAGGAGAAAAACTAAAATTGCTCTAGGACATGGTATTGTTCCCGAAGCCAATTGACTATGGAACCAGTTAGTGAAGAAACCTCCACTGTCGAACCAGGAGAAAAGATAACTGCCGGACCAGACGGTCGGCCACTATCTCCTACTCTAGCTCTACCTCTACCAGCTATTATAAAGGCTAATGAAAAACCCTAAAAAAGTGAAAGAAAGAAGGAGATCTAACCTAAAGAAGCGAAAGAAAACTCGAAAGACAGTAAGAGCAAAGGAAGAAAAGAGCTTAGAACTCCAAAGCACCAGCAAGAACACAGTTGCTGTAAAAACCTCAAGAAATGTAGCAGTGATCCTATATATAGAAATCATCGACGGCCAAGATTGTTTTGGCAAAAATAAGTCACCGGATTTCTAACATCTAGCAAAATCTGAGCCGATGGATATTCGAACGTTTCAATACACCTCTGCTCAAATCATGCCACGACATCACGATCCATGAGAACAGCAGAAGGCTAATAGTAACATGACATATGGCATCATCAGATTGAATCGAAATCAAATCAACTAGATTGTCAAGTTGTCAAATCATTTTTTCAATCGATTGAGCTGGTAATGACAGCACAATCATCGAAGTGATAAAATGGCTGAAACCCTTCTTGTCGAACATGCTAATAATTGCTGCACGATCATCAGAATGGCTAAGTATCTTCTTAATTTATGGAACAATCATTAATGCCGAAAGAAAAGTAGCCACCAAATCGAGACCTGAGATGACTTCCAAGGACTCTTATCATTCAAAATGACAGACCATGTGGCAAATCATGTGTCCTTTTCCACTTTGAACTCAAGAGTGGAGGGCAACTATTAGGCTCATTAACTCTGCCATCCCCATTTGGCATCCGAATGATGATCAATAGTCGGCTTCACCAACTATTTATTGGCACTACCAACTGAACGGCGATGACAATAGATTCCCGAATGATGATGGACTATGATAAGTCAAATAGACCAACTATCAACCGGCTGTTGATCAATCAACCGATCGATAATTGGCTCTCTTCAACCGACTTTTGATTGGCTTACCGATTTTCATCCATCAATCTCTTGACTGATGATTAATCTGTAACTCCCGACCAACTTTCCAAATGGAGCGACTCTAAGAACGAACAATTATTGGCTGATCAGAATATCAGTCGTATGCCAACTTATGAACAGTATAACCAATATATAGTCAGCATGACCTATATTCTCGATGTAGAACATGCATAACGGTCTCTCTACGATCACATAATGAGCATTAACTACTCACTTAATGCTGGAATAAACAGGACCTATGACATCTAACCGTTATAAATGGTCATTAATCTATTCGTCTATAAAAAGAAGGTAAATCGAGTACTTTGGTAAAAAAATTCTGGGCTAAACTCTACCTCTTTTCTACTAATTATCCTGTTCATCAATCGCTCACTAACTTAGGCATCGAACGGTTCCATTGGAAATAATTCCAGTCAGAGTGGACTTCATTCATAGGTACTTTTTTTCGATGATAGGTGTGAATCGAAGATTGGTCACATTACCATCCATCAATGAGTCCCTCCAAATGGGTCTAGATACGATCGCAGACATGGTGAGACAAACATGTCCCATGTACTATAGATAAAGTTTTCCACTGTCACAATTCGAGGTTGGATTCATATTCACAACGGAACTCTATAAGATCCAGGTTCTAAAACAATGGCATGCACCCTGCACATAGCAAGATTTTAAAACATTCAGGGATATGTAAAAAATCAGCTAAATTGCAAATCGGATCTAAAAACTAATCTCTTTGGTTCAATTTATATTATTTTTTTTTAAAAAAAATAATAGTTTGATATCAGTTTAAAATAATTTAAATTAAAAAAAATTAATTTAATTTTTATTTAAATTTTTAGAAAACCAATTCAAACCAACCCGTACCAATCTGGACCAACCCAACCTATGTGTATGTGCATGTATTTCAATTTTTTTAAATTTTCATGTAAAATAAAAATATTATATTTAGATTTAATCATATCTGTTGAATGTCAACCTTATACAATGAAATATGTATGTTTAAATTAAGCCCAATCCATTGAACATCAACTCAAAAATCGAACTGAATTTCTTGAATCGGTTTTAAGCAGTTTCTGTAGATGGTTAGTTTAGATTTGATTTTGATTTTAGAAAACTAAATTAAATTGGCTTGGTTTCGAATATATCTCTAAATTGATTTGACTCAACCCACCTACACCTCTAAAAATAATAGCCCATATAATGCTATAACGACCCTTGTAACAGATTTGGAGATTATTTATTGCAATTTGGTGGTTAATGTTTGACAATAAATTTATTATAGGAGCTATTATATTATCATTTACTTTAACAATTTTCATTTGAGTTTTAAAATCTAAATCTTTGTAGTTGCTAAAAAAATATTTTTATATAATAAATTGTATGCTGCAGCCTGCACATAATATGTTATTGTTTCTATATTATCCATCTCTTCTTCATTACAACATAGTCGTTAACGCTAAGAGTCAATCTCACTCAAGCTAATGAGCTAGAACTGATGATGAAAGTAGACGATGATGACTCAAGAACTTTGAAAATTAATCAGAGATCTTGAAGCAATTAAAGATGATCGAATCCATGCTCCAACCTCGATAACTGCTCTGAAACACTATAAGCATAGAAAGTCCGCTTGCCGGAATTTTCAATAGGGATCTTCTGATATCTATATCAGCCTATTTTGGTAGAATAGAGAGTAGCATATCTGAAAAAGGTAGTAGAAAAATAAGATCTTAGAGGAAGATCGAGAAGACGGTAGAAGTCGGTGGAAAATCGAAGTGTATCGGTGAAGGAGAAGAGCTTCAAAGTTTAGGAGAGATTTAGTCTCTTTGGGATGTTGCTCAACATGGAACTGTGAGAGGCTCTTGAGTGGATTTCTACTAGCAGGGAGTGTCCGAATATATGGATAAGGAACTCGATAGTTTAGAGATTTATCTAGGGAGTTAGTCGAAATTTAAAAAGCTTCCAAAACTTGCGAGTACATAGAAGAATTTAGGCTATAGAAAACTTCAAAAGAACATGGGAAGACTTATCTGAAGGGCCTCTAGGAAAGAGTTTATATAGGCGAGGGTGGAAGCCTATAACGCTAAAGATGTGCAAGAGAGGTTAGAGATGACCACTCGCATGTCCAGAAATATTGTGATTCGGTGGGATATGGATCTTATGGTTAGAGACGCTGCTTTGTCGTTGTAGGCTAGCTATCGTTAAGTGAAAGAAGTTTCAAATTTTTTTGCATGCTCTTGAGATGACTACGTGATAGAAATTGGTTGGCTGAGATGAAGAGCTTCATGACTGGTCCGTATGAAGCTCTAATTAGTTGATAGTGCAATAGTCAAATTTTCAGTATATCATTCACTATATTAACCAATTTTTATTTATAAATAATCTCAATCTAGATAAAATTATATAAATAATTACTGACATAAATAATATAATAATTAGTAATACTCCGCCGGCCGGCATCCACATAGCTAGTTCACATCTCTTCCCACTTGGGGAGGTCCAAGATTTGAACCGTATGATGTTATTCCCGTCATGACAAAATTAATAATGTTATACAAAGACAACTAGTTCTAACAGGATTATTACGTTCAAACTTAATTTGATGCAAAGTAAAGTTTGTATCCATACGGATGCACCTGCCCATAAAATTAAAATTCTGTTCATGCTTTGCTAGGAGCCAGATAGGTCTGAGTTAACTAGTTAACAACATGTGACGGCAAAGCTCTGACTACATCGAAATCCCGAAAGAATTAGCTGCTCTCTTTTATCGTTACTTATCATTATCAACCAATATTTTAGAATATAATAATGATTGTTAGTTTTAGTTATACTGAACTAATGGAATAATCATGAAAATATTTGTTTAAATCATTGTTAGCTGAATTTTTTTTAAAAAAAAAAATGCTGACATTGTGAGAATCCTTAAAAACATTCCATAAAATGTATTGTGTAATACTCCAAGTTCACGACTTTTGTTTAGAAAAATATCTCGAAATTCGATCCACAATAAATCTAAAACGAGGTCCAAGATGACGAACGAAATCCAATAAGCCCAAGAATAGCCCGAACAAAATTCAAATGAAGAAGATACATGCGAGAAAGTGCCAAGAGTGAGTGGCACAGCCTACAGGCCATCAAAGAGGCCCAAAGGCCGGCATGGGCCCGACCCGATAGAGCATTGCAGCACTGGGCTGGCCAGACGCATGCGTGCACAAGTGCGCTTAGGCCGAGCAACAGGTGCCTAAGCCTTCACGCAGTCTACATGTGGGCCGTGGATCGAAGACATTTCCCATCCTGTTTCATATGGTCCATGGTAAACCGACGGCTGTTTTTTTATGGTTTCATGCAACTTATAGGATATTTCATGGACCATATCGCGATCCGACAGCTCAGGAGCGAGCCGATCATGATCGAACAGTCCAAAATGAATCCGAGTCGATCTAAGACTCATTTGCATGATCAGATGGCTCTAGTTCAAGTCAGTCATGATCGAACAGTCCAGAATGATTCTTAGGTATGTTTGAGACTAGATTTCTTACTAAAATAATACTTTAAAGTTTCTGGAGTCTATATAACTTCGATTGACGAATCATTTATTGTATTGGAGAGCTGGTGATGTCCTGGAGGTGCTAAGAGACTTCTTGAGAGGTTTTAGAAAGCTTTTGTGAGGATTTTGAAACTTTTTATTGAGAGATTCTTGTATAAAAGTTAAGTGATAAGTTTTTCTTATATTTATTTAATTTTTTGTCTCTCATAGTGAAGTTTGCACATCCTGTGAAAGTAGACTTAAGGCCAATCCACATATTTCTATTGTATTTATTTTGTTGATCTTTCTTATTTCTTTTCTCGTGTGGTTCAATATCCACTTTCCATTATTGTTGTGATCTTGGGTGGATGATTCGTGTTCTGCAATTAGAGAATCTATCCCAACAAGTGGTATCAGAACTTGGTGATACCATAATAAGTGGTATTAAAGCTTGGTTACTGTGGTCAAATGGTATCAAGCGATCCAGACAAAAGTGGTGATGATCAAGATTAGATGATGGAGAAGACAAGCACAATCAAGATGGATATCAATCGATTCGATGGGAAAAGCAATTTCTTTTTGAGACAAGCAAGGATGAAGGACATGCTTAGCCAACATGGATTGATTGACACTCTCTTGAATGAAAAGAAGTCGAACATCATAGAGAAGAGGATCTGAGAGTGGCTATAGATACAGATGGTGAGTATCATCCACATATACCTGACGGATGAGATGGTGATTCATGTACTTGGTGAGCTTTTCTGATCGGATAGTTCCACCAACTATGGATGATCAAGGGATAGAATATATAAGAGCATCTCCACTACTTTCAGAAGATCCTCACCGACCTCCTCAGCATAGGTAAAAAAGTTAAGGAGAAGATCAGGATGTTGGTCTTGCTAGCATTGCTTTCCTCTTCATATGAGTCCTTAGTAACTGCTCTTCTAGTGAGAAAGAGCACCATTAAGATGGACAGGTTACTGCGATGATTCTCCAGAATAAGGTTCTCAAAAGGAAGAATCCAACTTCGAGCTCAGATAGTGGTAGCTGACCTTTGATGGTTTTTAGAGGAGCAGGTGGCAGCAGATGGAGAAATAGAGAATCATAAGAAGGACAATCCAAATCTAAGACAAGGGACCCCAGCAAAATCAGATGCTACCTGTGTGATGAGTTAGAGCATCGTGTCAAAAATTATCCTCAACTCAGAGATCGGGCGAGGCTACTACAGCAACGATTAGTAGCAAGTCAAAGGATAATGTCCTGTTGATATCTAACGAGGTATCTACTTTTTTTCAGTAGTAGATTTTAGATTCTACATGCATCTATCATATTTATTGTAAAGAGGAGCAATTTGACTTCCTGGAGATCAATGAGAGAACTATTCATCTACTAGATGGATCGAGTTGTATGATCAGAAGCTTCGAGATGGTCAGTTGGAGGACATATGATAGTGCAGTGAGAAGATTGGAAGAGATCTCATACATATCCGATTTTAGATGGAATTTTATCTTACTGAGCATATTGAATTCAAACAGCTATAGATGGATAGTTAGTGATAGAATCCTGAAAGTCATACGCGGCAATAGAATTATTCTGAAGAAAAAAAAGAGAATGAGAGGACATTACTATCTAACAGAAAGCTCAATTCGAGGTGGAGCTTCAGGAGCTAGAGGAAGCCTTGTGCGAGGTGGAGCTCCAGGTAGAGGTAGATCGGACATGAGATAGGAGCCTCGGGAGGATGAGAGGCAACGTCATTGAGTAAAGTTCTTATTATCGTAAGAGACTTTCTCGAGCAGATCTTTGATTAGAGTAGACAGCCCATGATGGAGGTGGGATCGAGCAGCCTAGCTCAATTTCTATATTTGTCCGTCTATGAAACAACAAGCATGTCCCAGGATGTGGGGACGAGATGAATCATAAGATCTCAAAGATAGATAAAGACCGAATATTGAGTCGAGATGAAAATTGCTAAGAAAAATATCTCGAGAATCGATCCATAATAAGTCTAGATCGAGGTCCAGGATGACGAACGGAATCCAACGAACCCAAGAATAGCCCAAATAAAATCTAGATGGAGAAGATACGCACGAGGAAGCACTAGGAGCAAATGGCATGGCTCACAGGCCGTCGAAGGGGCCCATGGGCCGACGTAGGATGGAAGAGGCGGGAGCCCGACCCGATAATGCACGGTGGTACTGGGCCAAACCAAATGTGCGCACATGGAAGCGCACGGGCCCAGCAATGGACGTCTAGGCCTTCATGCGATCCACATGTGGGCCGTGGACCGGAGGTGTTTCCCACCCTATTTCATGCAGTCTACGTGGACCGTTGGTTGTTTCCTTGTAGTTTCGCATGGCTTATGGGATATTTCGTGGACCATATCGCGATCCAATGGTCCAGGAGCGAGATGGTCGCGATCAAATGGTTCAGAACAAATCTGAGCTGATCTAGGATTGATTCGCTCGATCGAATGGCTCTGATTCGAGTCAGTCATGATCGGACAATTCAGAATGACCTCGGATATATTTGAGACTGGATTTTCTACTGAAATACTGTTTTGGAATTTTTGAAGTTTATATAACTTCGATTGACAAACCGTTTATTACATTGAAGAGCTGGTGATGTCCTGAAGGTGTTGAGAGACTTCTTGAGAGATTTCAAAGAGCTTTTATGAGGATTTTAGGACTTCTTGTTAAAAGACTCTTGTACGAGGATTGAGTAGTAAGTTTTTCTTATATTTGTTTGATTTTCTCTATTTCATAGTGAAGTTTTCATGTCCCGGCTTGAGGCTAATCCATGTATTTCTATTGTATTTGTTTTGTTGATCTTTCTTTTTCTTTTCTTGTATGGTATATATCAACATCTACTTTCCATTGTTGTTGTGATCTTGAACGGATGATTCATGTTCTGCAATTAAAGGATCTACACTAACAAATGGTATTAGAGCTCGGTGATATCACAACAACTTTTATCTTAAAAAAAATGTTCATACCAAATTTCAAACTAAAAACATTAGTTGTCCAAAGCATGGTTATGTTCGTACTTTTCCCCAATTCTATGCTGTCCGGGTCGTCTGATACTCAATGATCTCAGCCCAGATTTCCTGAGTTGAAACATGGGAGATTGGGTCGAAAAACCATTCCAGATGGTCTTGAAGATATATGGAACAGTATATGGATATCATCTTTTTAGTCAACATGACGTCTTCCAAGCCCAGGTGGGACTATTGGATGAGGACGCCATCGTAGTCTCCGTTTGAATGATTGGTGGTCCATTTATGACATCGTGGTTGGCCCCTAAAATCTCCAAGAAAGTACATAGAATCCTATATATATTTTATCCCCAATACCATTCCTTCAGCAGAGACTGGAATTTTCCCTATGAGGACACCATATCATAGCAGGTCTTGACATGCTTCTCCGTTGAAAAAAACATTCCAGATGCTCATGAGGAGTATATATATGGAGACATCTTCTAAGCTCATCGATTACTTTTTAGCACCATAATTGGTGTTATATGGTATTGTGGGCCCAGAAAGAATTCCACAAATTGGGGGACCAACTATCTTAGTTGGTGGTCCATTAATGTATTTTGGTCGGCCACTGAAATCCCCAAGAGAGTATACAGGTTCCTCAACTTAATCCCCAATGCCACTTGTTGTCCAGCATAGTCTCTCTACGGAAGGACTCAAATACCATAGCAGGTCTAACATGCTTGCTTCTTCCAGAAATTGAAGGAGCCGGAACAACCAAGTACGCTTGTTAGAAATGGCCAGGTTCGTAGAAGCCATTGATGGTGGGAACAGCGGCAGCGATGCCGTTTTCCAATTTCGTGCAAGTTTCTTCTTGTTTTGCGTGGTTGTGGCATCCATCGTGTTTATAACCTTGGCCATCTTTGCATGTGGCGATGATGACAAGCCGAGTCGCTCTCGCAAAAGACGTAGCAAAGGAGGTGGGACTAATCTTGCCGTCTGCCCCACCGGCTACACTGGTGCTGGTTGCGGAGGTGACGGCAATAATGATGGTGGCGGTGGTTGTGGCGGTGGAGGCGAATGTGGTGGCGGCGGTGATGGAGGAGGTGGTGGTGGAGGCGGATGTGGTGGAGGTGGTTGCGGTAAATGCAGGGAACAGAGAGTAGAGTGTATGGGAGTGAGAGGATGCCGACCTATTTGGCTAGGC
The DNA here is from genome assembly GCA_006176705.1 of Cocos nucifera. Classification (NCBI taxonomy): domain Eukaryota; kingdom Viridiplantae; phylum Streptophyta; class Magnoliopsida; order Arecales; family Arecaceae; genus Cocos; species Cocos nucifera. The sequence continues at coordinate 70,091 of QRFJ01007659.1, forward strand.
TGAAGCAGCCGTGACGAGTACCTGTTCTTTGGTTTACGCACAGTATCCTAATAATTGGGTGATTGGTTGTTTGGCGGCTGATGTCTGAGAAAAAAGTTTCAATGATTTATTATTTTTCCTCGTCTGCAGTTGCTTATCATTTGGCATTGATTACTTGATTAGGATAACTTACAGTATAGGTTGGACTGGGTCAATATAAATCTAACTTTCTATAGTAATCTTGAAATTCATATTTAAATATATTTTTAATATCAAATTTATGATATGTGTTGAGATTCCTGTATCCTGAAAATATCAATCGAGATTTTAAAAAACCTTAGTTTTCTCCAGATTTTCTGACTTGGAATTTTGACAGAGATATATAAATAAAGTTCTTAGTTCATCTTAGTCTCGACTGATCCATGAGATAATTGATATACCAAGACTACAAAATTTGAGCAGTAGTATATATTCAAATAGTTTTAGAGTAATGCTACAAGACTCAATTCAAGAGAAATAATATAAAACCTGTACGTGTTGTGACAAAAGGAGATTGGTGTGATCCAGTTGTGGCACAGGACACCAGTCCGATTATTATATAACTAGTAAAGTACCTGCAGCATGCACATGAAATATTTTGTAGTTTTTATCATGTAATTAGAAAGGAAGCAAAATGGTTATTGTGTTTTCATCACGCAAATAAAGAAAAAAAATTCTTGCATAATAATTTTTGTCTTCTAGTTACAAAGACATTGCTATAAATCCATAACAAAATACCCAAATGAAAACATTTCTTTGGCAAATTTTTAAGGCCAAGCGAAAAAACTCGTACCGTTTTGGCATCTTACCGTTGTCAGGTTTACATGCATCCGGATGTTCAAGTTTTCACTTCATTTATCTTCATATAGACTTTACTCTAGTGTTCTTGCCACAACTTCAACGTAAGCATTGCCTATGTCAAGTTGCAGAGAGGGCAATTTAATTTGGAAGTGAGGATAAAATATCAAATCAATACTTTGTTTCTATAATTTTTCACATATATATCATTGGCTGATGTAAATTCCTCATGGATTGTACTTTTATTTTTCTTAGAATTAATGCTATATTTTTTTTTAGGCCTGCCAATCAAATTCTAGGTCTATAGAATATTTGATTGGTTTATTTTTCTTAGAAAACTGAAATGGAAACATGCACCTCAACAATGACAATTTGTGTTCACGGGTAATTCTTTCTACACTACCCGTGATGTAAAAATTCAGACGTAGAGCATACCATCTCTTTCGATTGGTTCATTGGAGACCTTATGGCTTGACGCGATGGCTATCTTTTCACGTCCAACCAGGCTTTTGGTGGCGTGAAGAAAACGAAAGCGGAGAGAGGAAGGTTCCATCGCCGAATAAAATTAATGCATATAATAATATATTTTTCAAATTTTTCATCATGAAATTGCCCTTTCCTTCCAAAACAAAATATTTTTAGTATTTTACAATCTGGTTGGACATTGTAGGGGCAGTATTTCTCTCTCTTCTTCCATTTCAGCATCGAATGCTGTATTTTTCTTTCTTCTTTCATTTTCTGAGCATCTAAGTGTTCAAGGTTTAGTTTGCAGGAATTATTACGCGTCCAAGGTTGTTGATTCTTTATTATCCCATCCAACCAACATGTTCCACCTATCAGAAAGTAAAATACAGTTTGTAAATTCTCTATTGCAACTTTTTTGCAGTTCTTTTAATATAGCAGCACCTTTGATAGTTAAACGAAATTAATACGTTAGGCATGTTCAAACGGAACTTCTTTTTTCAGTTTTAAAGTTAATTCATATAAAATTCTACCGAAAGTCATATAGTAAGTCCTGATGTCATGATTTCTATCCAAAATAGTTTTTGACATGTCATAATATCATACAAGGTCAAAAAATATAGCATGACGTTATGAGATTATAAGTCAAAATTATGATATCTAGTTAATAAAATATCTTTCAAAATTATGACATCGAGGATGTTTCTACATTCTTTGATATTTTTATTTCAAGATATTATAATTTTAATCCTTAATATCATATTTTTGATTCTTAATGTTATTATTTTGACACAGGATTGTTCTTTTTTCAGAATGTCATAATTTTAACTTATAATGTCAGAATAATGATAAATTATGACATCCTGAAATAGAAATATTTTTGAATATAGAATTATGACATCATATATCTAAATTATGATATTAATGATCAAAATTATGATATCCTGAAATAGAAACATCACGAAACATAGAATTATGACATCCTGCATCAAAATTATAATATTAAATATCAAAATTATGACATCTAGAAAGAAAAATATTCTCGAACGTAGAATTATGATATCTTATGGCAAAATCATGACATTAAGGATCAACATCGTAGAAACAAAATATCCTCGAACGCAGAATTATGATATTAATAATCAAAATTATGACATTGTAAGTTAAAATTATGACTTTCTGTATGCAAATTTTTTTCAGATGAAAGTTATAGACATTATTATGATAGCTGTTCAAAATTATGACATTTCAAGTTAAAATTATAATATCATATATTCAAAATACTTTTTGAATAAAATTTTTGACATTATTATGATATTTTATGTTAAAGTTATGACATCGTATTTGACAGGATGTCATAATTTTGGCATAGGATTAGGTTCTATTGGGGATAAATCCCGCTCCTGCCGAAGTCCAGTTCGATGCTCAGCCTAATGCGATCGGTAGCCATGAAAGAGCTTCAGCAGATGAGTCTTAGCTAAACTTCTTCAGCCAATCGAACTCCTCAGCGATCGAGCTCCTGTCGAACTCCCTAGCGATCATATCTTTGTCGAACTCCTTCAGTCGATCGAACTCCTCAGCGGTCGAGCTTCCATCGAACTCCTTCAGCCGATCGAACTCCTCAGCGGTCGAGCTCTAGTCGAACTTCTCAACGGCCAACCTTCAGTCGGACTTTCATAGGAGCCGAACTTCTTTTGAGCTTCTTCTTCAGTCGAACTCCTACAGAAGCCGAACTCCTTTCGAGCTTTCCCTTCGATCGAACTCTTATAAGAGCCGAACTCTGAAATTTATACATGTCGAAGTCCGCCAATCAATGCCTACTTTCTCAGAGCCATGGCTATTAAATTTGGATGAACGATCATCATCAGTCTACCACAGACGATGCTACAGATGATGCCCCCTCCATGATTAACTCCATCAGATCTCAAGCGGCCCACCACTATCAAATGGTATGGCTATCACTATCGACCTGACGATACCATCCTCTCCGTATCAAATTCCATACAGCCTCGAGCGATTCGCCATCAGGCGGTATGATCGTCACCATCAATCAAGCTCCATCTATAAAAAGGAATCCTCTAGACACATTTTCTCTAACTCTAAGCTCTCCTCTCCTCCTCTAAACTCTACCAAACTTATTTTTAAGCACTCCATTTTTATTGACTAGAAGAGCTGACTTGACCGTCGGAGGGTCCTATCAGAGGCACCACCACCAACTTCGGATGAAACTTTATTTTGCAGATCACCGATGATGATCTCGTCCTCCTGCACTCCAGCTCAATCCGGCATCAACCAGATTCTGCACCAACAGAATTGGTGCTAGAAAGAGGGCACCCTCTATTCCTGAGATTTTTCTATTCTTGAAGGAGTGCTCAGCGATGACCTCTCTCTTTCCTCTCTAGAGATCTTCCTTCTTCCTCTCCATAGTTCTTTCCTAAGAGAAAATGCCTCCCAGAAGAGCTTTGACCCAACGATCGACGGCCTCCACGGTCCGATCCCATTCAGATCCATCTGCTCCTACTTCAGTCCTGATAACTTAGATTCCACCTATAGCCATGGTAAATGTAGAGCAGTTCAACCTACTGATGCAGTGGATTCAGAGCCTCACCGAGATGGTCCAGATTATGAAGCAGCCTCCGACGGTGACTCCACCAGAAAACCCACCATCGGGATATCGAAAACCGACCCCAAGAAAGAGTACTCGGGCTAACGGATCCGTCGCCCCTGAAAAGAAGAAACAGAGAGTAGAGGATCCATGTTTGGATCATAGTTCTCCTCTGGAAGAGACCTTCCTCATTTGTAGTTGAAAGCCTCCCAAGATCTGCAATCAAGACGACGTCCTCGATCACAGACTGTGGGAGATGGACCGACGGATCGAGAAGCTCAGCCACATCGCCACGGCTCACTTTGACGACGTTCGCACCGATCCTCCTTTCTCCTTCCAAATTATGCAAGAGTACATCCCGTCAAACTTCAAGCTTCCTCAATTTGAAAGCTACGATGAAACTTCTGATCCAGTTGATCATCTAGAGGCTTTCCAGACCATGATGCTACTCTATGGTGCACTAGACGTTATTTTATGCCGAGCCTTCTCATCTACCTTAAAGGGAGCAGTGAGAAATTGGTACTCGACGTTGAAGTCGGGCACGATCTTTTCTTTTGACCAGATGAGCCATCAGTTCATGACTCACTTCATCAGCAGTCGACGTCCGAGCCAAAGTTTGAATTTTCTGATGAATGTCAAGCAAAAGCAGGAGAAATCCATCCGGGCTTATGTCATCCAATTTAACATCATGGCATTGGAGGTCCGAGATCTGGACCAGTCTGTTGCAATAGCCGCACTTAAGGACGGCCTTTAGAAGAATGACTTGCTGTTCTCTCTGGAGAAGAAGTATCCCAGTGACTTCGCCAGTCTACTGGCTCGGGCCGAGGGATATGTCCGTGCGGAAGAAGCCTTCAAATTGAAGGACGAAGAAGCCTTACGAGAGCAGCGGACGGACGAGTATAATAGACCCACCATCGATGGAGGGCCGAGTGAAGTTCGACCGCGCTCACAAACTTTCTCTGGACGTAAGCGAGCTCGAACTCCTCGAGGTCATCATCAAGAAAATCTCGATAGAAGGATGCGAAGAAGTCCTCCTCTCGAAAGGTTCCACAACTATGCCCTACTTAACGTTCCTCGAACTCAAGTTCTGATGAAAATTAGGAACCAGTTGCTAAGATCAAAAGAATTACAATCTCCTCCAAACAAGCATGATCGAAATAAATACTGCCTCTACCATCGCGACCATGACCACGACACTGAAGAATGCGTTCAACTCTAAGATAAAATCAAGAAGCTCATCAGGAGAGGCCAACTAGGTCGATTCCTCAGACGTCAGTCTGAAGCAGGAGAAGATCGGTCGAGAGTGCTGCCATAACCAGAACCACCAATGATAAAGAAACAATAGAAAGGTCGGTCACCTCTCATATCATCGATGCCACGTCTGGGAGGAGCTTGGTACTTTGACGATCCATCATCTTCCAATATCAAAGTCAAGAGAAGCTCACTCCAAATTGAGAAGGCCAGCATGAGATAAAGGAGGTCATCCAGTCCGAAGCTTATCGTCTGAAGGAATTTGGAGGAACAACGCTCCCATGACTCTAAAATATAAAAAATCCGAGGATGCACTACCAGTAACTTTCTTTCAATTAAATTCTTTCATTTCAATAATATTATTTTTTGGTGCAAAAACTACGTGATGATAAGGAAGAAGCGGTCAATAGTGACCGTATTAGGAACAGAAGGAGAACCTCGTCCTACCATGAGCCGGTCAAAGTCCTTCAACCTTAGCTAGAGATAAGATCTCTTTCGAGCAACCTTGACAACCTCGCCTAGAGATAAGATCTCTTTCGAGCACCCGTATCAATCTCGACTAGAGATAAGATCTCTTCCAAGTTCCTGAGACAACCCTGGCTAGAGATAAGATCTCTTCCGAGCGATCGTGTCAATCTTGGCTAGAGATAAGATCTCTCCCGAGCATCCGAGTCAACCTCGACTAGAGATAAGATCTCTTTCGAGCGACCGTGATAACCTCGACTAGAGATAAGATCTCTTTCGAGCATCCGAGACAACCTTGGCTAGAGATAAGATCTCTTTCGAGCGACCGTGTCAACCTCTACTAGAGATAAGATCTCTTCGAGTACCCAAGTCAACCTCGACTAGAGATAAGATCTCTCCTGAGCGATCGTATCAACCTCGGCTAGACATAAAATCTCTCTCGAGTACCCACGCCAATCTTGGCTAGAGATAAGATCTCTTTCGAGTGCCCGAGTCAACCTTGGCTAGAGATAAGATCTCTCTCGAGTGACCGCATCAACCTCGACTGCAGGAGATAAGATCTCTCCTGAGCAATTGGACCAACCTCGGCTGCAGGAGATAAGATCTTCTTCGAGCATCCCGCATCAACCTCTACTGTAGGAGATAAGATCTCCCCCGAGTGATTGGGCCAACCTCGGCTGTAGAAGATAAGATCACCTCCGAGGGTTTGGGCCAACCTCGACTGCAGGAGATAAGATCTCCTTCGAGCACCCGCATCAACCTCGGCTAGAGATAAGATCTCTTTCGAGCGTCCACGTCAACCTCGGCTAGGGATAAGATCTTCCTCGAGCGTCGAGCCAACCTTGCTTGGCTGTAGGAGATAAGATCTCCTCCAAGCGCCCACATCAACCTCGGTTAGAGATAAGATCTTTTTCGAGCGCCCGAGTCAATCTCGACTGTAAGAGATAAGATCTCTTCCGAGCACCCGCATCAACCTCGACTACAGAAGATAAGATCTTTTCCGAACGCCCGCATCAGGCTCGGCTATAGAAGATAAGATCTCTCCCGAGCATCCGCATCAACCTCGATGGCAGGAGATAAGATCTCCTCGAGCGACCGGGCCAACCTCGACTGCAGGAGATAAGATCTCCCCCAAGCATCCATATCAATCTTGGCTCTAGGAGATAAGATCTCCTCTAAGCACCCATACCAACCTTGGCTGCAGAAGATAAGATCTCCCCCAAGTGCCCATATCAACCTCGATTGTAGGGGATGAGATCTCCCCCGAGCATCCACTTCAACCTCAACTGCAGGAGATAAGATCTCCCCCGAGGAGCTTAACCTCCGACCTCAACTGTAGGAGACGAGATCTCCTTCAACCTCGGCTGAAGAAGAGATCCCCCCGAGCCTTAACTTCAATCTCGACTGGAGATGAGATCCCCCGAGCCTCAACTTCAACTTCAACCTTGACTGCAGGAGATAAGATCTCCTCCAAGCATCTATACCAACCTCGACTGTAGGAGATAGGATCTCCTCCGAGCACCCATATCAACCTCGACTGCAGGGGATGAGATCTCCTCCGAGCGTCCGCTTAGAGATAAGATCAACCTCGACTGCAGGAGATAAGATCTCCCCCGAGGAGCTCAACCTTCGACCTCGATCATAGGAGATGAGATCTCCTTCAACCTCGACTGGAGAAAAGATCCTTTCAAGCCTCAACTTCAACCTCGGTTGAAGACGAGATCCCTTCGAGCCTCAACTTCAACTTCAATCTCGGCTGGAGACGAGATCCCTTCGAGCCTCAACTTCAACTTCAACCTCGACTGGAGATGAGATCTCCCTCGAGCTTCAACTTCAACTTCAACTTTGGCTAGAGATAAGATCTCCCCCGAGCTTCAACCTGAATCGATGCAGAGTCCTGAAGAGGACTTCAACAGTCGCCCTTTCTGCACTCCCTTCCTTCGAGTTTCGAACTCGAGAGTGGGGGGGACTTCTATTGGGGATAAATTCTGCTCCTACCGAAGTCTAGTTCGATGCTCAGCCTAATACAACTGATAGCCATGAAAGAGCTTCAGCGGACGAGTCTTAGCTGAACTTCTTCAGTCAACCAAACTCCTCAGTAGCCGAGCTCCTACCGAACTCTCTAGCGGTCGGATCTTTGCCGAACTTCTTCAGCCGACCAAACTCCTCAACGGTCGAGCTCCCCTTCAGTCGGTCGAACTCCTTAGTGGTCGAGCTCCAATCAAACTTCTCAGCGGTCGATCTTCAGTCAAACTTCCATAAGAGCCAAACTTCTTTTGAGCTTCTCTTTCGATCGAACTCTTATAGGAGCCAAACTTCTCTAAAATTGATATATGCCGAAGTCCATCAATCAATGCCTACTTTTTTAAAGCCATGGCTATTAAATCTGAATGAACGATCACCATCAATCTACCACAGGCGACGCTATAGGTGACACACCCCTCCATGACTGACTCTGTCAGACCTCAAGCAGCCCACCACTATCGAACGGTATAGCTGTCACTATCGATCTGATGATACCATCCTCTTCATACCAAATTTCATGCAGCCTCGAGCGGCCCGCCACTAGATAGTATGGCTGTCACCATCAATCAAGCTCCGTCTATAAAAAGAGATCCTCCAGATATATTTTTTCTAAACTCTAAGCTCTCCTCTCCTCCTCTAAACTCTACCAAACTCATTCCTGAGTACTCCATTTCTATTGATCAGAAGAGCTGACTTGACCGTCGGAGGATCCTACCGGAGCCACCACCATCAACTCTAGATGAAACTTTATTTTGTAGGTCATCAATAGCGACCTCCTCCTCCTCCACTCCAGCTCGATACGGCGTCAATCAGATTCTGCACCAACAGATTCTAACATTTTTATGATATCTTAGGTCAAAATTATGACATAATAAATCAAAATTATGATATTGTAGGTCAAATTATGACATCATATTGGTACAAAATCTTTCAAAATAGTTTTGATAATATTATCATATTCTGTATCAAAATTATAATATAATATATTAATATAATGATAAAAGTACCTATCAGAAGATGATTTTATCATATTTTATGACATTATAGATCAAAATTATAATATCGTAAGTTAGAATTATGACATCATATTAATAAAAAGTTTTTCAAAGATAGTTTTAATAATATTAGGATATTCTATATTAAAATTATAAAATAATATATTAATATTATAATAAAAATATCTATCAAAAGATGATTTTATTATATTTTATGATATTATAGATCAAAATTATGACATCATAGATCAGAATTATGATATCATATTAGTAAAAGACCTTCTAAAGATAGTTTTGATAATATTAAGATATTCTATATCAAAATTATGATATGATATATTAATATTATAACAAAAATATCTATCAAAAAATGATTTTATCATATTTTATGATATTATAAATCAAAATTATGATATTCTATTGGTAAATGATCTTTTAAAGATTGTTTTAACAAAACTATGATATTATATTTCAAAATTATGATATTATACTTTAATATTATGATAAAAATACCATCAAGATATTAGTTTTAATATTTTTATGATATTCTAGATCAAAATTATGATATCGTAGATCAAAATTATGACATCCTATTGGTTAAAAGTCTCTTGAAGATAGTTTTAACAGTATTATGACATCCTATGTCAAAATAATGATATTATATATTAATATTATGAATAAAATATTTTTTAGATATTGATTAAAATATTTTTATGATATCCTAGATCAAAATTATGACATACTATTGATTAAGACCTTCTGAAAAAAATTTTGACAATATTATGACATCTTATATCAAAATAATGATATTATATATTAATATTATGAATAAAAAGTCTTCTAAATTTTGGTTATGACTTTTTTATGATATCTTAGATCAAAATTATGATATCATAGATCAAAATTATGGCATCCTATTGGTTAAAAACCTTCTAAAGTTAGTTTTAACAATATTATGATATCCTATTTTAAAATAATAATATTATATATTAATATTATAAATAAAATATCTCCTAAATATTAGTTTAGATATTTTTATGATATTCTAGATCAAAATTATGATATCATAGATCAAAATTATAGCATTCTATTTTTGAAAAATCTTTTAAAGATAGTTTTGACAATATTACGATAGTCTGTATCAAAATAATGATATTATATATTAATATTATAAATAAAATATCTCTTAGATATTGGTTATGATTTTTTATGATATTAAAGATCAAAATTATGACATCATAGGTCAAAATTATGACATCCTATTGCTAAAAATTCTTTCAAAGGTAGTTTTGATAATATTATGGTAGTCTGTGTCAAAATAATGATATTATATATTAATATTATGAATAAAATATCTTTTTAATTTTGATTATTATTTTTTTATGATATTTGAGATCAAAATTATGATATCATAGGTCAAAATTAGGACATCATTTTAGTAAAAAATCTTTCAAAGGATGTTTGGATAATATTAGAATATCAGGTATCAAGATTATGACATCGTAGGTCAAAATTATGAGATGGTATGTTAATATCTTTAAAGAAACTTTATATTTATGACTTTCATATATATTTTATAACTTTAAAAAATCTTCTATACATCTTCTATAAATATTTCTATAAATGATCAGATGGATGAGCCTTTATGTGATAGTTTTTTTGAGAATCCATCTCCTCCTAGTGCACCATTTGTAGATAAGGATAACAGATGTCTACATTTTCTATAATGGTGATGCGAGAAGAGTTGATTTTGGAATCATAATCATGTGCAGTAGATCTAATAAGAATAATGTATGTTGCTTCAAACATCTAGCATACTGAAGGTTAGAAAAATCTAAGAAATTAGATATTTTCATGAATCCTAGGGATACCAGCAAAATTGATTGTAAGACGTCAATAAAAGTCAGAATTGATTCCAAGATTGGAAAGTAAAGCTTAGATAACATTATTCTAGAACACAACCATAAGCTGTCCATATCAACCATCCATTTTCTATGATCCCATAGGAAGATTAGCACATCAGAAAAAGTAGAGATTAGCAACATGCATACCGTGAATATACCTACAACTCAAATATACTCTACCATTGCCAAAAAAAAAAGAAGAAAAAAGATAATTAGAATTCATGAAGAAGGATGCTCATAATTACATTTGCTGAAAATGTCAAAGTCGGCTAAAAAAAGAAGATGCACAGTCAATGATTCTCTATTTCATGCAAATGCAAACTGAGAATGCAAATTTCTACTATACATTGGACTTGAATAACAATGCACAGTTAAGATCTATGTTCTAGATCCATCCAAGGTCAAGAATGGTATGCACTTACTTTGCAGATGTATTGACCTTTGACTCTACTTATCTCACAAATATATTTTAAATGTCATTCTGTTCATTTGTTGAAGTTAACTATCATGAACAGTCCATCTTGCTTGACTATACATTATTGTCAGATGAGACAATAGAGATCTTTAAATGGATATTTCAGTCATAACTGGATGAAAATGGTGGTCAAATGTCTAATGCCATAATCATCAACCAGAATAATGCAATCGAGGCTGCTATTAAGGTGATTTTGTCAAATACATTATACTAATTTTATCTTCGGCATATTTTAAAGATCCCTAAAAAGATAGGCCATATATGCACAGCGCATCCCAAATTTATGGTTAAATTCGATGAGGCTATATATAATACTATAACTACACGATCTTTTGAGAAAAAAATGAAGATAATTCATGGACAAGTATGAAGAATACAAGGCTATAGATTGGTTGTATAATCTCTATGAATACCGAGATAAATGGGTTCCTATCTATCTTAAAGATATCTTCTTTATAGGTATGTTAGAATCAAAGATGATTTTTTTTTTGCTAAATTTTTAATGATATCCAATGACACTAATACTATATCACTAATATTCTTTGATCCTAACTTTCTTTCTAGGTATGTCCTCCTTTGGGAGGAGTGAGAGCATAAACCACATCTTTGATGGGTCTGTTAATTCGAAGATAATACTAAAAAAATTCATCGAGAAGTATGAAGACGCTTTAAAGAAAAGATTCGAAGCAGAAAATAAGTAAGATAATATTTTCTTGCAAACAAATACTTTCCTCAAAACATCCTTACCATTTGAGAGGCAAGTAGCAGCCATGTATACTAGACGCATATTCAAAAAATTTTAGAGTGAGGTACTTAAAATGGCTACATCAAATGCTAAATTAACTGAAGAATGTGATAGCTTCGCTACATATTCTGTGAAGTCATTTGAGAGATTTGAAGTTAATGAAATTGAAAAGAAGACTTAAAAAACTATACTATTACTTGATCCAATCAATTGGAAGAAGTGAAATACCAATGCCAATCATTTGAGTTCAGAGGATACTTGTACAGGCATGCCTTATTGGTTCTCCATCAAAATGAAGTGTTTTGCATTACTGAAAAGTATTTTCTCAATGGATGGTACAAGGACATGAAATATTGATTCGATATTTTAGATTGTGATGTTCAATTCTATGATAAAAATATCAAAAAATCTAGGTAACTATAATTATGATATCATATGATAACTATAATTATGATATCCTGTGATAACTATAATTATGATATAGGTATGCTTTGATGAGTCATCGGATGATGAAGCTTATGGAGGTTGCATCTATGTCTGAAGATGCTTTTAACCTAGTGATGGCTGATCTGACTTCATTATTTAGAAGAGCGGTAGATGCTAATTATTCAGCACAGCATCGTCCAAAACTTTCTATCCGAGATTCGATTAATATTGCCACAAAGAAGTGGCCAAGATGGAGGAGAATAAAAAATAGAATCGAAAAGAACTTAAAAAAATCAAAAAAGTCAAAGAAAGTTGAGAATAAAATAGCAGAATATCCATCTACCGAAGATAATGATAAAAGACTTGCTAAAAGACAGAGGACGACTCCACAAGAAGTTATAGAGGTAGTACGATAAACAATCTCTACCAATCATCCCCTATCTGATCCTTTTTTGGAAGAGTTTGATGCTTTTATATCCAGCCAACTAACACAAGAGACTAAGATAAATTTATGAAGTTGTATGTCAAAATTATAACATTTTACGTTAAAAGTTGAATTTTATTACCTTCGATAAAGTTTTTTCTCTGCTTGATTTTATAATATTGATACAGGATATCATATTTCTATAAGTAAAGCATTCAAGATAGTTTTTTGCATCATGATATTATAATTTTAATCTTAAATATCATAATTTTGATATTGGATGTCATAATTCTACATTCAAAAATATTTTTGTACACCATTATTATAATTTTGATCCTTGATGAAGTTAAATTTGATACAAGATGTCAAAATTCTGAGTTTAAAAAAAAAATTATCAAATATCATAATTTCTATATATGGATGTCCTAATTTTAATTCTTAATATCATAATTTTTATATAGAATGTCATTATTCTTCTTTCAGAGATGTTTTCTATATCGAAATATTATAATTTTGATCCTTAATATCATAAGTTCGATGAAGGATATCATAATTCTACGTTCCACAATATTTCTATTTTAGAATATTATAATTTTGATCCTTAATATCATAATTTTGATAAAAGATATCATTATTATGCATTTTGTTATGTTTATTTTTTAGGATGTCATAATTTTAGTAAAATTAATATCATAATTTTGATAAAAGATGTCATAATTCTACTTTTCGTGATATTTTTGTTCATATATGTCATAACTTTGATATTATTATAATATTGTAGGTCAAAATTATAACATACTAGCACTGAAAGATTCTCGAATGCAAATGATGACGTCCTATATCAAAAGTATGATATTAAGGATCAACATTATAACATCCTAAAATAGAAACATCATGAAATATAGAATTATGATATCCTATATCAAAATTATAAAATTAAAGATCAAAATTCTACGTTCGGGATGCTAGAATATCATAAACCAGCATTTAAAAATATTTATTTGACTGGATGACCTAATTCTGCATTCGAGAATATCATAATTTTGATATTTAATATCATAATTTTGATTTTTAATATCATAATTTTGATCTTTAATATCATAATTTTGATACATGATGTCATAATTATACATTTGGATATATTTTTATTCTTGAATGTCATAATTTTGATCCTTAATATCATAATTTTGATAAAGAATATCATAATTCTACATTCAGAGATGTTTCTATTTTAGGATGTCATAATTTTGATCATTAATATCATAATTTTGATATGAAATATCATAATTCTATATTCGAAAATATTTTTATTTCAAGATGTTATAATTTTGATATTATTATGATATTGGAGATCAAATTTATGACATCCTGATTTGAAACATCTTCGAATGTAGAATTATGATATTTTATATCAAAATTATGGTATTAAAAGTCAAAATTATGACATCATTTAATAGAATATTATAAAATATAGAATTATGATGACTTATATCAAAATTATTTATGATATTTTATATCAAAATTATGGTATTAAAAGTCAAAATTATGACATCATTTAATAGAATATTATGAAATATAGAATTATGATGACTTATATCAAAATTATGATATTAAGGATCAAATTTTTATCCCATTATGCACCGCACCATCCTCGGGCCCTATATAAATAGAAGTTAGGGCTACCAGCTATTGACAAAAGAGAATCTCATTGGCCTTCGCTTCAGGTGAAGATGTCATCGCCACGATATTACTACTTGATGGAGGATTTATCCCCCCCCCTCTGAATCGATGCTGGGAGCTCGAGAGGGGTGTTTTGTTTGACATTCGCCTTGGATTGGAAGGTATTAGAAATCGCCGTGCCTCCACGCAGACTTGGCCAATGTGTGGAGCATAGGAGCATGGAGAGAAGGAGAGTGCCGACACAATCGAAAGTGATTGCAATTCTCCTTGACCTTAGAAAAAGAGCATCGATCTCGATTTTGTTATTTACTTCCTTTATCCTAATTTATAAAATGGATGATTATATTTCATCAAACTATGAAATATATTAGAATATATTATGAATAATGAAATATCTTCTTAATTTTTGGAAGAGATTGCTTGCATATATCGTACTTATGTGATGATTTCTGCTTCAAAAAATTTATTTATGAATGAAAATAATTTTTATAAAGGATCTTATATTTTTATAACTACTATGTTCAAGGACATTTTATGTTCCATGATGCCATAATTTTTAAAAAAAAGATTAATATTTTCAACATAGGATATCATAATTCTATGATTGGAAATTATTTCTATGTCGAAATATCATAAATTTAACATACAAAATCATAATTTTTAACTAAGTTCTCATAATTCTTTCTTCGGAGATGTTAACTATGATAGAATATCATAATTTTAATCTATATTATCATAATTTTATCAAGATGTCATAAACCATTATTTGGAAATACTTATTTGACTGGATGTCATAATTTTGCATTCAAAAATATCATAATTTTAATGCTTAATGTTATAATTTTGATCCTTAATATCATAATTCTACTTATGTCATATCAGCAGTGCAGCATTGAGTGGTTGGCCTTGAAGGACTCAGTGATAGAGTGGACTTCTGTGGCATCAGGTGGACTTCGGATATAAATGAAGCTCCGAAGAGGTGGCTTCACAATTGAAGAAAAATTTGACATGAGTTTAGAGTAGAAGGATGCGTAAGGATCAATATCTTAGCACCAGCATCAGTGATGCACAGTTTCAGATGGAGCGGCATGTGTAGAAGGACAGGCATAGTTCTGAGAAGATCATGTTAAGGTTTGGGGCGAGTGTCGGTATAAGAACGTTATGGATTTTCCAGGAAAGTCCAAAAAAAATGATGCAGCTGCTAAGCAGAAGGGATCCTACAATTTCAGGATGGTGTCAAGAAGCAAGCACAGATTTTCAGTGGTGGAAGCGGTCATCCTAAAGACCTCAAGGGTGCACAACAACTAAAGAGGATTGATGGAGGTGATGTTTACATAGGTGCTGTCGAGTGCGCAAGGATGGTGGGATCATGCAGGAGGACATTATCGAGGGATTTACCAAGGCTTGGGGCATCAAGATGGAGATTGTGAGGATTGAGAGGCCATGGAAGGAGTCAGGGTGTTGGCTCCAAAGATTTTAGGGGCTTGATTGGTGCTTCGGAGATCAAGATACAAGATGGAGTAAGAAATCAAAGTCGAAGAATCAAGACTACAGAAAGAAGATTTTTTGCAGGTTAGCCGGCTCAGTCCAAAATTGGGTCGGCTAAGTCTCAGTGCATAGGCAAAATAGAGAGCTGCGCATTCGAGACTGCTAGCATGGCACAGGACTGGGCTGGCTCAGTTTCAGACTGAGCCGACCCAGTGGAACTTAGCCAACTCAATGCTGAGACTGAGCCGGCTCAATGTGCAAGCAGAGTTACGCAAGGGTCTATTTTGGACTAAGGTCTGGGTTAATCCTAGGAATTTTAAGACTTGATTTGAAAGATCTTAAGGGGGCTAATTGATTTATGGATCAGGTCTAGATCTAGAAGATGAGAGCATGAGAGACATGGGTGTACATGGGCTTGGTGAGTGCTTTCATGTATTGGGTTAGTCGGAGAGTTTTTTGGTCAAACCTAATGGCTATGTATAAATACATAGGTTGTATTAAGATTTTCAAGATTGAAATCAGTACAGACCTTTTCTCCCTCAACTCTCTTCTTCTCTTCTTTCTAGAGTTGCCGCCCTAGGATTCTTTAAGAAGCCTTAAAGAAGGGGGCGTCTCCCTCAAGCCTAAAGAGGAAGGTGCCCCATCACAGATCTAGGTGGAGGATCGATGATTTGCTACCCATAGAGAACATCACAGATTTATTCAGATCCATGCTAAAGATCAGGGGCTTCCACAACATGGTATCAGAGCTTCTGATGCTAAGGATGATTGGCATTCGAGCGATATCATGGAACATCAATTGGTATCAGAAAGAGGTGATGCCAGTTGGTGTGCTTACAAGGATGTCATAATTTTAATCCTTAATATCATAATTTTGACACATGATGATATAATTTTGCATTCAAAAATGTTTTATTCTAGGATATCATAATTTTGATCTTTAATATCATAATTTTGACTCTTAATGTCATAGTTTTGACATCATGTTTTGAAATATTGACATTAAGGATGTCAAGATAATAAATAGTACTCTGATTACCTATATTCAGTATTAACCAAAAATGATCTACCATAAAATATTAAAAAAATTATATTTCTATACGGAATTTCAACTTATCATAACTATACAATTTGACAATCCTATATTTAGTGTCATATAAAGAATTAACTCACTTAAAATGATAAATTTACTATGATACAAAGTATTCACTCTCTTATAATGATACAAAGAATTTTTCTATCACTGTGATATAAATTTTTTTTCTATCAGAGGGCTCCAACATTATCAACGACAGTAGTCACTCTCTATTCGAGCTCTTCTTTTATTATTTTTACAGCAAGTTTCTCTCGATATTAAAGGATGTCAACTTGGTTGAAGTCTCATTTCTATGATCTGTTCTTGCGAGCAAGAAAGTCCATATATTTCAAGCAGTATAGACCATAATCTAGAGAACCCGAGGGCTGGAAAGGGCAGTCTTCATCTTCTTCCACATTCCATTCACTCACCTCTAAATTGTCATAATATATGTGGAACATGGCTCCTAGTATCTTATGTCACTTTCTGGTACTAGCCTTATATTTGGCATTGCACTTGATGGAGTTTAGATGAATAATTTTTTTCGCATCCGTATCCATAACCATCAAGTGCCAGTGGATGTTTTTTGTATTGATGATGCTGAAAAGAAGCCTAAATTCATTCTTATCATCATCACTAACTCCATCAAAAATAAACTCTTCCACCATGCCAGCTAGCTCATGATGTATTACTATCGATTGAATACACATACCGACTATCATTACGAGAGCAACGATGCACTTATGGTACAAATCTGATCGTTCCCTCTATTTTTTTATGAAGAAAGTCCTAACCAGCATCAATTATTTGTTCATGCAAAGTATTATGTTATGATGTAAAAAAATGGAAACCAAAAATACACATGATATCTAGAACAAAGAATGAGAATTGAGATCTAAATAAGAGTTGAATTCTTACATCGTCAATTATCATCCATGTAAATAGAAGGTCATAAAGATTGAATCTAGTGATGCTGCTTCCTTCAACATTGTTGAAGACAACATTATTGTAATAGAAAATACAAGGATATCATAAATCAACAGTAGGTACTATATTATATAGAATATCATAGATGTTATAAATCACTTACGAGGTAATTCTTTTAGACAAGCACATCTCAATAATGGCATCATCCTTCTCAGACAATGATCCTTTATCTTGATATTTGCATGAATACTTAATGAATTCCTGTGTTAAAAGATCAAGTTAAAAAATATAATGTAGTATGAAGATTTCATAATATTGATGAAAAAGACATGTATGTTTACCTCATTTTCATTTCATTATTCGCTTGATATATTTGACAGGTTCATAAATGGTACTTCTTTGGATTTTAGTTATGTCTTTGTCTTTTTTGTTGGCATGCAGGTCTCATAATTTAGATCTTCTGTTAGATAGGTGGCCTTGTGCATCCTGTGTTCTTTTTTTATCCTTCTCTCGAGTAAATATGTCAGCATCTTTGGCTTATCCTTCCTCTTATTTTTCTCCTCCTTCTTGGCCTCCACCTTTTTTTCTCTTTCTTTTTTTTCTTCCTCCTTCCTCTTCTTCTTCTCCATTACCTTCTTCTCTTCCTTCATTTTTCATTCTTCATGCTCCCTCTTCTTCTGATCCTCCTCCTTTTTCTTCTCCTCTTGCACCATTTTCTCCTCCTCCTCCTTCCTTTTTTTCTTCCTCCTTCATCTTCTTCTCATCCTTCTTCTTCTTCTCCTCTTCCCCCTTCTTCTTATCCTCTTCCTTCCTTTTACTTTCTTCCTACTCCATCTTCTTCTCCTCCTTCTTTCTTTTTCTTTCTTCTTCCTTCCTCTTCTTCTTCTCCTCCTCCTTCTTTTCCTCCTTCTTCTTCTTATAATTCTCCTTCCTCTTTTCCTCATCCTCCTTCTCCTCCTCCTTCCTTCTTCTCTCTTCCTCCTCCTCCTTCTCCTTCTTTTCTACCTCTTTTTCCTTTTTTTCCTCCTCCTCCTTTCTATTTTCCTCCTTCATCAATTTTCTTTCTTCCTCTTCCTCCTTCTTGTCCTCCATTTTTTTCCTTTCTTCCTCTTCTTCTCCTCCGCTTTCTTTTCCTCCCTCTTTACGAAACTTTTTTTCCTCCTCCTTCTATTCCTCTTCATCATCATATTCTTCATCATCTTCCTATTCTTTCCATTTTTGTTCTTCATCCTCCTTCCATTTTTTATTCTTAATCTCCATTCTGATCAAGGAATTCAATAGCTTATAATGAATGAGGACCTTTTTCCTAAGCTCTTCAATTTCAATTCTTAGCTGTGCACATATGGCACAACTAACAGAAATAAGCTCCTCCAATTTTGCTTCATTAGTATTATGAGTGCTCTTTTTTCTTTCTTCAACAAAATTGAGAAGCCAGTGCTCTTGTAGGATAGGTTGAAGAGCATCTTCGATCTGATAATATAAAAAAAAAGATGCAAATCAAAAAATCTCATAACTTTAAAGAATATAATTCAAATGTGTTTTATCTGAAATATCATAATGGCATCATCCAATGTCATAATAAAGTCTTTAAAAGATTTTTTGACAATACGTTGTCATAATTTTTTCTAAAATATCATCATTTTAATATAGAATATCATAATAATATTGAAATACATATTCTAAAGATAATTTTACTACTGAATATCATAACTTTTATATGAAACATCATAATTTTGACATACAATATCATAATAATGTCTAAAACCTTCTTTCAAAAAAAATTTACATAAAGAAAGTCATAATTTTAATGCTAAGTATCATAATTTTAATATAGGATGTCATTCATAACTTTTGAAGGTATTTTGTCTATATACTACTATAAAAAAGGGCTATGACAGTGGTTTGTAACTACTATCATAGTCCAAAAAATTGCTGCCATAGACTATGACAGCAATTTTCTAACCGCTGTCACTGCGGCCGTCGCCGTAGCTCTATGACAGCGGTTGTTAGAATCGCTGTCATAGATTGCCTATTACAGTAATTTATAAATTACTGCAATAGATCGATCTATCGCAGTGGTTATGTAATCACTGCCATAGGATATCTATAGCAATGATTACATAACCACTACCATAGATAATCTATAACAGCGATTTCTTAACCACTGTCATAGGTCTAGTATAGCGGTTGGCACTGGACCTATGACAGCGGTTGGCATGGATATGGTAATGGTTATAAGACCACTACCGTAGATCTTAAATAATTAAAAAAATAAAATTTTTATTTTTTTATATATTTTATCTGATAAATATAGATATATAATATAAAAAAATATAATAAATATAAAAATTATTCTAAAATGCTAAAATTTTATTATCAAATAAAATTTATTATAATATTTTTTTAAAAAATAAAATATATCAAAAGTCTTCTAAATCTACATCATCGTTATCGTTGTCGTCACCGAAAGCTGGAGCTGGAGTCGGAGTCGGAGCTGGAGCTGGAGCCGGAGTCGGAGCTGAAGTTGAAATATGGGCCAACATATCTTTGAAGCCTGTGACTCCAAAATGCATGCTGAGCATCGACATCATGTCTCTCACGATGCCCTCCAGATAAGATAAGCACTCCTTAGCCCGATCTGCTCGTATCGCAGCATGATCTGCCCGTGCCAACACCTCCTTAAGCTCCTCCCGATTGACGATACTGAAAGTATATAAGAAGATGCTCACCTTGGATCAATAGCTCATCGGTATGTGTCCGGACCTACATCGGATCCTTCTAAAGTGCTCAACCCCAGAACCTGAGACAAATGGTCATGGGGCCCAGAGGTATCCGAGCCCTTGCTCACGAGTGCATCTAAATGATCCTATAATTATAAATTAAAATAAAATATTATAAAAAATATTATAATACTAATCATATATACTAATATATTTAATACTTACAAAAATACGTTCGATCGTGGTGTTCATCGGTCTGCTCGTCTTATCCGTGCAGCTGGATCAGAAGATCTCACTACGGCTGAGCATCACTCCATCTCTCATCAGCTATAACAAAGAATAAATTTATCAAAAAAATGATAAAAAATATAAATTTAATTTATCTAGTAAGATTTAGAATTAATTATCTCTCTATACATACAACTAGTCATAGACTCGCGGCCTAGAGTATGCGTATACTCCTGGGCTGCATGGTTCTTCTGATTCTAACGAGAGATAGCCTAACAAGTATTCAAATAAATAATAAATATTTAAATAAAATTTTAAGTGTATTGAAAAATTTAAAAGTTAGAAATTTTATCTCGAACTCCTAGCTCCTCCAATGTCTAACCATCCTCTCCCACTAACTCGGAGGATAGTCCTGTATCCAAGGAACAAGCTCCTCCAGAGTGTCTCATCGGTGCTCGAGCCATCCTCTATGGAGCTTGACCTTGTAACCCTGGTACAACTCCTCAATTTTCTTTAGTTGAGCATCTCGAGCCCTCTCGCGATCAAAAAAGTCATATCTTTTCTATATAAATTTATCAAAAATTAGTTACAAAATTATTCTAATCAAATATATATAGTGTAAACATATAAAATATATAAATATAACTAAGATGCACGTAATTATCCATATCTCCTCTCATATCCAATTCCTGATGGCAGCATCCATCAAATGCCAGTTTCTAAGCTCTACGGGAATGATGTCCGATCGTCTCACAAGCACTCCAAAAAAGAAATGCATCTCCCATACGGTCTTCCCTACCAGTGTCCCCTCTGCATCATACTGCACCATCATCTAATACTGGTGGTTCCACACATGTGCCATACGTGTGGAGCCAATGAAATATCCGACTAGATGATGCACCTGCAATGCAATTATGTTATGCAAATATATAAGTGTACAAATACTATATAAAAAAAAAATTATGCTAATATAATAAAAATATACACTCAGATACCTGCGATGATAGAGACTCAACTGTCGGTGGACTAGATACCGTCGGTGGAGTAGATGCCATCGATGGAGTAGATGCTGGTAGTAAAGATCCTTGAGCAGCCGATACCGAGATAGACAGAGCATGCTCTGACTGCTCCTCGGATGCGGAACTACACGTAACCCACCGAGAGACAGAGGTGAAAGCTAAATAGCATTTTGGTGCCATCATGACCTACAATGTTAATGAATATTAATCAATATAACATCATGACATATCAAATTCTATTCACTCAAAAGTCGAGCTGGCTCCATGCCTGAGACATCCGGCTAGGGTCCTCCTCTAGTCGGCTCGAACCATCACGCTCGACCCAAGTTGGCTCACTGTGTACTCCTCTCGCATTCCTCTCTCTTTCTCTCGATCTCTCTCATCGCTAGCTCGGCCCCCTGTGTGCCATCTCCTCTCTTGATCTTCCACTCCCTCTCTCGATCTCTCCTCATCGATGATGGTGGCGAGGCTGAACCCCTCCCTCCCAGCTTTTCCATCTCTCGATCTTCCTCTCTCCCTCTCTCGATCTTCCTCTCTCCCTCTCTCGTCTTCCTCATCGGTGAGGCTGGACCCCATCCCTCCCTCTCTCACTCTCTCGATCTCCCTCGTCGATAAGGGTCGGATCCCCCCCTCCTAGTGATGCCAACGAGGTCGAACCCCCTCCCTCTCCTCTCTCGCTCTCTCGATCTCTCACTCTTCTTCTCTTGATCTCCCTCGTCGGTGAGGTCGAACCCCCTCCCTCCTAATGATGGCGGCGAGGCCGGACCCCCTCCCTTCCAATGATGGTGGCAAGGCTGGATCCCTCCCTTCCTCTCTCAAGTATAGATTCATCGGATATTTGGGTTTGGATTTGATATCAGTAATTAAAATTGAATTCAGATCTGAATATCCAAGTTTCGATCCGAACCTAATCCATTGACAGATCTAGTCCACAGCCGCCAATATGGCACGGCTCAAGGCTACCGCCATGGTACGATCCAAAAACTACAGCATGTAAATAATTATAATATTTATAATAAATATTTATAATATTTATTATAAATATTTTATAAATTATTATAAATATACATGATTAATAAATAATATTATAAAATTAAAAAATATATATCTACAGCTATAGAGAGTGGATCGCACTGAAAGCTCCGAGGATCGTTGGCAACGATACTAGAGGAGGACAATGGCACTGGAGGTAACTTACAAAATAAAATAAGAAGTGAGATGAGAAGAGAGAAAAAGAGAAAAAAGAGAGAGAGAAAAGCAGGGGCGGATGGGGATGGGGCCCATGAGGGAAC